>JAAGNO010022791.1:35013-47654 GCA_033439905.1 Ceryle rudis | reverse complement strand
CCAAAAACGGCCACCTTCTTTTTAAAAAAATATAAGGAGGACCCATATAATGCATCTGTGAGAAGCAGTTTGAGTTATTTCATCACTAGAAAACAGAATTATTAGAGAGTTTAGCACTAACATAGAACTGTTAAGCCAGTTCTTGAACTCTACAATACGTCTCACCAAAGAATGAGCTGGATAGTTCATAATAAAAGTCATAATGATTGTAAGAATAATCTTCATAATGAAGATGAGAAATTTTGAAAATTTCCTGTCAGAAAAAAAAATTAAAATATAGCTAATTCTAAAATTGCCCCTGGAAGCTTTAACAGACTAATGTGGAAAACTTACCTGTTCTGCACCAGGCAACTGAACTGCTTGTGCAGATGCACATCTGAATATCCCAGGCCTTCCTTCTTATACTTCATAGCCATATGCATGTCACCTAACTAGGAAAACAGAGGGTTCAGGATTCTTGATAGCCTAAATGATTTTCCTTGGAAATACAGGAAAAATATTATCCTGCTTAAATTTTGTAGAAAAATAATTTTCCATTAAAAGAGAAAAAAAAAAGTTATTTTTTAAAGGGTGATACTTTTCTTTCAGTGGACCACTGACTTCAGCAGAAATACCCTGACATACATTAATGGAAGTCAGAGGGAAGTTTTCTCCAACCTATTCTCTACAATGCCACAAAAAGTCCTGATGAATACACATCATTCAGACACAACAAATGTTGACTTTCTTACACCCAGTGAAACTTCTGAGAATAGATCAGTCAATCAAACAAAATTACCCTGCCAAAGTTGTGACGCCTGTTCACCACAAAGATAAAGGTCACAGCCCTGGGGGAAGGGCTTTCTTTCACAGGTCTTATGTTGTAAATGACCATCTAGAGTTCTGCATTGTAGGGGAAGTGTTGGCTAGGGTAAACTGTAGCTTCATACTAATTTCGGAGTCTTTACTTGGAGGAAGAAAGAGACATTAATGAAAGAATCACTAAAGAAGTGGCCATTGTATGCCCTTGTCTCTTGACTTCCACCATCTCTAGCTATCAGCTGCACTTCTGAAAGATGCTCGCAGACACTCAGGTGTGCAGGCTTCAAAACACAGAATGGTGTTCCATGGGCATATTTTTTTTCAATCTCACTCCTCTCTGAGGAGTACTCACTCTACTCTGATCCAGCACTGAGGTATGTAAGGGGCTGTAATTCAGAGACCAGCGAGCCTGAATCTGCAGAAGGGCAAGCAGTCTTAGGCCTAACAAACAGGAGTTGAAGGAATCTGTGGGAGAGACACAAGGGTCACTGTAGAATAGTGTGTAGTAGCAGAATTTCACAAGAGATCAAACCTCTGCAGTGGTTTCTTTCAAAGCTACTGGCTATAGAAGAAACAGGTTTCACATAGGACCTTCTAAATCTCTTCTTAGACACTGAAGTAGACTGTGTTATCTATCCTCCAGCTGTTAAAAGCCTCATTTGATTTAAGGCCAGAAACATATTTTATTTTAAAGGAAAGACTACGGTTTGACTGGAACTAAGAAAACCAATTTTTCTTCCCACTTCTGTAGCCTTTCTTCACACAAAGAATGAAAATATCTCAAGCAAGGATCTGCATCCAATTTATGAAGAAAATAATTTCTCTAGCTGAAAATAGCAGCGTTCACACAGCTTGTGTTTGGCATACAAATGTGTTTTAATTGATGTTTTACTGCCTGACATGCTTCAGAATTTTTGTAACACTCTGGACACTTCTGAGATCAAAACAACTGACTTACATTTGCCTACATCATTTTTTTCCATCCTTCCTAGAGGTCCTGCTTTTGCCATCTGCTAACCATAGAGTACAGTCTTTGTGTGGAAGGGCTTACTTCTGTACTTGCAACCAGACCTAAATTTTCATGGGTTCATTCCTTTGGAGCACTAAGATGACATCCAGGATTGAACTCCTATCATGGTGCTACAGTTTTTTTTCCTGTCTGATCATTTGCATTAGTTATCTCATTCCATCTCCAACATTCAAATTTCTTTTACAGTGGATTTAAAAAAAAAAACTTTATTGAAAATTCAGAAATAATATTCATTGCCTTTTTAGTCACCAAGTCGCTCTCATACAGCCTTCTCACTACATGATGTTTCCACTTGTTCTTTCTGTGGTCTCTTCTTATTGATACTTAAATGCTTTTTCTCCTTCATTTCTCAACCTTGGAAATCTAATTCAGCTCACTTTTGGTCAGTTCCCTCTTCATTCTTATTAATTTTCAAGATGTAGAAGCCATGATCTAAATGGTTTTATCTTTTTTTTTTTTTTTCAATCTCATCTGTAATTCTCTCTTGTTTACACAAGTAAAACAGCCTGTGAGAAATTCACAGCAGCAGCAATGACAGCACCAGCACTGGCACCATCTATAATGTGAAATAGATGTTCTGCTTCTGGATGTTTTCATTCTGTCTGCACTGCCTTCCCTTAAAAGGCTTCAACTGTGTATTGTGAAAGGAGCAGAACTAAAAGAGTCACGTCCCTTATATGGTCAAGTATTACAGTGTTATTTCTTCCCAGTCTTTAATTTATTAAGTAAAAAGCAGTGGAATGCTAAGCCCTCACAGAAAACACAGATAACCAGGACATATCACTAAGATAAGATATAAACTGCCATAGCTGGCAGAGAGGCTGTCAGGAGCACAAGGCAGAAAAAAAAAATAGTAGATAACAAGTTCCTTTTCTTTCTGCTTTCTAGTATGCTACATCTTACCGAGAAAGATCATATTACAGAAATCAATAAACAAAAATAATCTGAAGACAGTGTAGCTACAAAGGATTTAAAACCATATGCCTTTTTTTGTTTTGTTTCCTGCCCACCCCTGCAAAGTTTTAAATCTAAAATGCTTCTGCAGGTTGACTAAAGGTACACAAAATCAAGGCCTGGTGTTCAGGGGTAGTTTCTGTCTTGAAAACCAGTAACTTCAGGTAGATTTTTTTGGCTGACAATAGTTCTGACAATGGTTATGGTTTGCTAATAACTGCAGAAATCATCTTCTTTTTAAACTACATGCAGAATAATTTGAATTACCTTTCAATCAATGGAGCCTCCTAGCACTCTATGAAATGTACTGTAAACTAACTGTTCCAATATTCTCTCCTGCCTTCCAGTCTCACATTGGCTTTTTTCTTGGTTCAAAATCTTTCAACAGCAAACCCTAAAGTTATCCCAGCAAAAAGGCGAAGTCCTATAAACACTATGGAGGGGGATAAGGGGGTGTGTGTGTGTGTGTTAGCCTTCTGGCTTTAAATTCCTAAACCAAACAAACTTAAAACTTACTATTTCCCTTTAGGACCTTCAAGTTCACAGTACTTTTTCTATGTCCTGTAGGAGTAGACTTGAAAAGACTCACACTATTACACGGATAGTAAAATACTCACCAGGGAACTCAGGCTTCCAGTCATACACAGAGTTGTTTACATTCGTTGCCACCTATAGGCCATGATGTGAACACAGGACTCAATGTTTCATACCATTAAGTTTTCCTGCATGCAGATTCTGTCTCTTTGCCTCTCAGTCAAACACTACAAGCACCTTGTGCAACATGACCAGGAGACAGCACTTTTTAAAGCACATTATAGACACTTTACAAAATAATGGTACACTAATTTGTGTCCCAAACCCAACAGGAAATCCTCTGATTCAATTCAAAGTAAATTCACATGCCTAACTTCATGGTTAGCTACAGAGCCCAGGAAGCACTGCAGAAATGAAATGCATTTGTAAGTAGGCCAACAGCTGCAGCAGAGCTCTGCTTCCAATCTCTGAGAAAAGAGGGCCTCTGCCTCTTCCCTGCTCTTCAGGGAGTAAGTGGTCAAAGTAAAAATAGACAACACAGCTCCTTGCTGAGTCTGCTTCTGCCTTCAAAACTAATGTGATAATCCTGTCCACGACGGACAGGAGGTGCAAGGATACTTTTTATGGACACTGAACTTCAGCCTAGTCTCCCTAATTTGTTGTGAACTGCCACTGATGCAGAGTTCTCTGGTGAATGGGAACAGTAAATGCACCTTTAACAAACACACAAAGTAGATGGCATGCAAAGCTGGAATTTTTCAGCCTATGTTTGCAGTCACTGCAAGTAGGTTATTGTCACAGTGATGAAGATATAAAATTGCTGTCAAGGTTGAAAGTATCAATAGCATGCAAGTTACAGGTATTATCACAGTGAGATTGTTACCACTCCCAATTTGTGGGCACTATGGGGCATTAAAGAATCTTAGAAGTTAAATCACTTCTAAGAAGTTGCACTGGAGAAGACCTCGTACACAGTCTTAGGTTTTAAGGCCTTGAGTACACCTTTGGCTTGTCAGTTCCTCTCTGATGTCAGGATGGTAACACGGAGTCCTAGCAATGAGATTCCATAGGAGAAAAAATGTTAGCTGAGGAGTTAAGTGCTTAATTCAATTTAATTGAAGTTTGTGCATATGGAAACTAAGAACTTTCTTTTCAAGGAAATACAGCATTAAAGAAATCCCACTGTGAAAAACTGGACTTCATCAGCAGCCTCTGCTTCAGACAGGAAACTGGCCAATGAGCCTATGACATCTGTTTCTGCTCAGCCAGACTATCATGGCATGGACAGTGCTGTCAGCATGAAAGCACTGTAGCTCTGACTACAAAACACAGTTATTTGCAGTCTCCAGGAAAAAAAAAAAAAATCCCCTCGGACAGCTTTTAAAAAACCCAGCATTATGACAGATTTTAGCATGGAGCAGATGGTCAGAAAATAATCAGAAATGGACACAAATGCTAGATGCTAGATTTTTGCACAATAATAAAAAAATTAAATTGTAGAAATACTGACTCAGCGGTGGTTGCTATGAATGGAGCTACTAAGAAGCATTTTCTTGAAATTGCTTTTAACATTGGTATTCACCTGTAAAAAACACACTAGCAGGTGAAGATAAATATTCTTCCTGCCTTTTTTAAATAGAGTAATTAATTTAATCATGGTGAGGAACCTTTAATTCCAGAAGATGTGTTTGTGCCCTGAATAGAGGCAGTGGAAACAGGTCTTAAGTTAATTCACATCTAACTGCTAGAAATGGTTCTCCGTTACTTGTTACTGGGAATTAGTTGAGCTTAAAATTCTATTTTCAGACTATTCATAATTATACCTTTTTGAACCCCTCACATGGCCAACACTTCTCTTTTCTTCTTCCTATTGAATGATACAAGTCAGAATGAATCCACTGTATTTAAAACTAGCTCAGATTGTCAACCTGAATGCCAGTGTCTTGACTGAGTTTTCTAAAAGCAAGAGTTTATTCTAAGTACAGTATCTATACTAGTGTCCTCTTCTGCTGTGTATGAGGAAAAACACACACCAGATAGGATGAGAAGAAGCAATAAAGGAGATGAGGAACAAGTCTGCAGCATTTCTTGGGTGCTTTATAAAATTTGTAGCCTAAAATTTTGTGGGAGGAGAGGACTAGAGTAATTTAAGTGCTGGTCAACACTCACCAACCTTAGGCAGCTCTGAATGTGCAACAGACAGAAAAACATATGCCTTATTGTGCAAATGATCATTTTTCACAGATCTATAACCTCACGGTGAAGAGGCTACCTGTTAAGCAGGAAGCAGTCTGGACCCATCAGTGGGGCACTGTGTCCCCGTTGGTCAGTCTCTTTCACAGGCTGGGTTTGGTGCTTTGCTAGCACAAACACATGGGCAGCAGGACTTTAGAAAGCATCTCTTCTGTGCTCTGTATTATACCACGTAGACTTACGGGATTATCTAGACTTACATGAAAAACACTGCACTGTGTGAAGTAGGAATGATTCAGACTTAGCTGAATTACTGCACTGTATTTTCCTTAGCTGCAGCTGAGTTCAGAATGTTTACAAGCTTTATATGATTTGAAGCTACAGTACTGTCTGTGGACATGCAACCCAGTCTTCCAAGCTGTGTTCCTCCTACCCCTTCCAATTCCATGCCTTCTTGTGTCTTTTCAGCCCTGCTCCAGCATGCCACCCATGCTGAGATTTATGAAGAGAAGCAACCTAGGCAGTTCGTGATAGGGGATGCTGAATCAGACACAGCACAACTTCAATTTCAAGGACAACAAGTGTTTTATACAAGGGCTCATTGCCAAAAAGCAATGAAGATAGTACATAATAAAATGGGGGGAAAGATAAAACATTTAAGTCAAGGAAAAACTAGTAGTACTTTCATGCAAAAATTCCTTTTCCTATATTCTACTTCCATTTTTTAAAAGAAACCTTTACAAAAGGCTTTAATATTTCCATTCAGATCTCTGGGGGTTCTCATGAGTCCAAAAGTTAAGTGTGTTTAACTACTTTGCTGAACTGGTGCCAAGAGACAAAAGTCAATCATTTTGCTTTATTGAGTATTAAACACCCATTACAAAGCAAGACTTGTTATGTGTACTGGAAGAACTGTTTCTAAGAAATCTGCTAACAAATCCAGTACCTTGCAGACAGAAATACTGCTCCTTATGAGGAGAAAAAAAAATGATTACAAGGTGGATAAGCCTGTGTAAATAAAGATAAGTTGGAAGGCTTATTTTTTTAAAGGCAGGGAAGAACTAATTTCAAAGTGCAAAAATGGATGTGTTCATCCTTTTGCTTCTGATTTCTCCTCATTGGGTACATCTACACAGAAAAACAGGATGCTGCAAAAACACCCTATAGAGAAGCCCAAAGATTCTTTAGTGTAACTAAAGCTAGCTAGATGGTTGTCTGTGCTAAGACTATAAATTGCACGTGTTCCCCCTGCCTAGCCCCTGCAGATCCCTCCTTTCTCTTTAACCAGAAGCACCAAGGGGAAAATTCTGTCCTTTCTATGACTCCAGTGACACGGAACAGGAAAATACAGGCTATAAATACATGGCGCTGTTGCTGGTGTCACCATAACAATTTTGGCTTTCTTGACAATGGGATGACATATACAGCACCAGGTTTACTGACAGCAAATGGCAAACACCTTTCTCAAAGGGGGAGGAAAGTCTTTGCCAAAAGATTCTGGAGCTGATTAACAGAGCTTTAAACTAGATATGAAGGGGGAGGGGGATATATTGAGACTTGCTAGAGATGCCCATGGGTGTTTTAGCCCAGCACGTGTGGGGCAGCATGCTGACATTTTTTCAGAACCAGAAGGTCTTCCACCCCCCAAGGCTGAAAACTATACAGTCAACATATGCATGCAGCATGGGGAATAAGCAGGAGGAACTGAAGATCTGTGTTCAGTCGCAGGGCCATGATCTCATTGCAGTTACTGAGCCATGGTGGGATAGCTCACATGAGTGGAATGTTGTCATGAAAGGTTATGTACTTTTTTGGAAAGACAGACAAGCAAGGCAAAGCAGTGGACTCAGTCTTTACGTGCGAGAACAAATGGAATGTATTGAGCTCTACCCAGGGTTGAGTGAAAAACGTGTTGAAAGCTTATGGGTGAGAATCAAGGGGCACCCAAATATAGGTGAAACTGTTGTGGGTGTCTGCTGAAGACCACCAAACCAGGAAGAAGATGTTGATGAGACATCAGGTACAGGCAGCTGGAAGTAGCCTCAAGATCACATGCCCTAGTGGTCATGTATGACTGCAATCACCCTGATATTTGTTGGAAAAGCCACAGAGAAAGGCATACTCAGTCCAGAAGGCTCTTGCAATGTATCAGTAATAACTTCCTGACGCAGGTTTAGGAAGTGCCAACAAGGACGGGTGTGCTGCTGGACCTTGTATTAATGAACAAAAAAGAACTGGTCAGGGATGTGAAAGATGGGGGCAGTAGTGACCACAGCATGATTTAGTATCATATGAGGAAGAAGCCAAGCAATAAATAAGATTGCAACCCTGGAATTCAGGAGGGCTAACTTTGTCCTCTTCAAAGACCTACTTGGAAGAATCCCTTGGGCTAAGACTCTAGAAGGCAAGGGGGCCCAAGAGAGCTGGTTGATACTCAAATATCACTTCCTCCAAGCTCAAGACAGGTTCATTACTTTGAGTAAAAAATCAAGGTAGGACACCAGCATAGTGAGCAAGAAGCTGCTGGAAAAACTCAAGTGGAAGAATGAAGTTCACAGCATGTGGAAAAATGGTCTGGTCTCTTGGGAGAATTAGAAGATTGCTATCAGGGTTTGTAGGGATGCGACAAGAAAGGCCAAGGACCTCTTGGAATTAACTCTGGCAAAAGAAGGAGGACAAGAAGGGCTTCTTCAAATACATCAATGGTAAAAGGAAGATGAGGGAAAATGTGGGCCCACTGCTGAATGAGGTGGGAGACCTGGTGACAGAGGATGCAGAGAAGGAGGAGTTACTGAATGCCGCCTTTGCTTCAGTCTTCACTATTAACACCAGCCCTCAGGAATCCCTGACCCTGGAAGTAAGACTGAAAGCCTGGAAGGAGGAAGTCTCTCCACTGGTCGATGAGGATTGCGTTAGAAATCACTTGGGTAAACTGAACACGCACAGATCCATGGGCCCTGAAGGGCTGCACCCACAAGTGCTGAGGAAGCTGGGTGATGTTGTTGCTCTGCCACTCTCCATCATTTTTGAAAGATCGTGGAGAACAGGTAAGGGGTGTGAGGACTGGAGGAAAGACAGTGTCACTCCAGTCTTCAAAAAGGGCAAGGAGGAAGACCCTGATAGTTACAGAACAGTCAGCCTCACCTCCATCCCTGGAAATGTAATGGCATATCTCATTCTGAGATCCTAGCTCAGCACATGGAAGAAAAGAAGGTTATCAAGAGTAGCCAGCATGGATTTACTAAAGGGATGTCACGTTTGACTAATCTGATAGCCTTCTATGATGGTGTGACTGAACGGGTAGATGCAGGGAGAGCAGTGGTGGTTGTTTACCCTGACTTCGGCAAGGCTTTTGACACTGTCTGCCACATCCTTGTGGGTAATCTTAGGAAATGTGGGTTAGAAGAGTGGACAGTGAGATGGGTTGTGAACTGGCTGAACAATAGAGCTCAGAGGGTTGTGATCAGTGGTGCAGAGTCCAGCTGGCGACATGTAACTAGTGGTGTTCCCCATGCGACAGTTCTAGGTCCAGTCTTGTTCAACATCTTCACCAATGCCCTGGATGAAGGGGCAGAGGGTACCCTCAGCAAGTTTGCTGATGATACTAAACTTTGAGGAGTGGCCAATAGACCAAAAAACTGTGCTGCCATCCAGCAAGATCTGGACAGACTGAAAAGCTGGGCTAAGGCAAACCTAATGAAGTTCAACAAGGGTAAGTGCAGAGTCCTACACCTGGGGAGGAACAGCACCATGTACCAGTACAGGTTAGGGGTAGACCTGCTGAGAAGCAGCCCCATGGAGAGGGACCTTGGCATCCTGGTGGACAATAAGTTATCCATGGAACAGCAATGTGCCCTTGTGGTCAGGAAGGCCAACGGTATCCTGGTGTGCATAAAGAATAGGTGTCAGGCAGGTCGAGGGAAGTTCTCCTTCCCCTCTGCACTAGTGAGACTACATCTGGAATATTGTGTCCAGTTCTGGTCTCCCCAGCTCAAGGGACACACGGAAGTAATAGAGAGAGTCCCAGTGGATTGCTACAAAGACGAGTAAGGGACAGGAACTTCTCTTATGAGGAAAGGCTGAGAGCCCTGGGGCTGTTTTGCCTGGAAAAGAGAAGACTGGGAGGGGATCTTCTTAATGTTTACAAATATCTGAAGGGTGGCTGTCAAGCAGAAGGAGCCAGTCTCTTTTCAGTGGGGCCCTGTGACAGGACAGGGGTTAAAGGTCACAAGCTGGAACACAGGAAGTTCCACCTCAACATGAGGAAAAACTTCTTCACTCTGAGGGTTACAGAGCACTCGAACAGGCTGCCCAGAAAGGATGTGGAGTCTCCTTCTCTGGAGACTTTCAAGACCCGCCTGGATCTGTTCCTGTGTGGCCTGCCCTGGGTGATCCTGCCTTGGCAGGGAGGTTGGACTCAATGATGTCCAGAGATCTCTTCCAACACCTATCATTCTATCGTTCTATGAAGAAGGAGTATATACATGTGTCATTCTTCTGATCCATTTAGCAGCTTTAGAATGTGCTGGGCCCTGTGTGCCCAAGAAGGGTCTCAGTTTGTTATTCTTAATAGGAGATTTGACATCTGGGATTCCTCAGAACTTGTTTATTCCACCTCTTTTATTTCACCAGACTATCCATCAGCTGGGTTACTTTATGCACATATGTTGTTCTATTTATTGGCTTTCCTTCTTTTAGCAAAATAACATGATAGAAACTCTAGGGAGGGGACTCATTCTGCTGCCTCAGTTTAGCTAACACAATTTTTTTTTTTTGCATTATAGATCCAGTATCTGCTGCTGTGGATCTGAAGAGGCCCAGCTACCCTGTGCAAAGGGATCAAGTGAAGGTGCCTCACAACTATGTATTCCTGATATTGAAATAGTAACAGTCCTCCTGGCTTGCTGAGGACTCTCAGCAATCTCAGGATTAATTCTCAGTGATACTTTTGAAACACCCAAGGCATTACTGAATTCCAGACTCTGTTTAAGGAGATGAAGTGGAGATAGGTAACAGAGGAGTCAACAAACATTTTTCTGATTATCCTACTATATTTAATTTGGCATCACTAAAAGAAATTATGATAACTCTACTTCGACAAATTATATTTAAGTTAATTTGCCACAGAGTTCTCCATATAAGAGTAGTAAAAGTTATTTTTTACTACTGCAACAGTCAACTGCTATGCCCGGACTCAGAGTAAACAATCTGGGAAAACCTCTCAGAGCATGTACCATTCACAGAGAAGTACTCAGCTTAAACTAAGTAGTCTTGAGAGGCAGCAGCCTGAGAAACAAAGTAAGATGCAAAAATGTACGTATTACTATTTTTCTGATACTGGAAAGCTGTTGGGCATACAGGCTGTCTTTTACATGTCCAACTTATTCTGTATCTGAGATTTCCAATTCTGATAAGACAGTGAGCCCTGAGGGTCATATGAATGAAGGAAATGTTACTGCTTTTCCATAAAATAGACATCCCTGTCCAGCATATTGCACTCTGTAAATGTGGTTTTAAAACAAAAATCTGACTGAAGCGAGTATACAAACTCACAGTTAATAATTTTGTTTGCACACACTTTGAGTCTTAGAAATTTACCATCCAGCAACCTGAAACTTTATGGTATTTTTGTCAAATTGAGATTTAGGGGCACTCTGATCTGTTTGTTTATTCAAATTAATGAGATTATGTTAGATTTGTGTTACTGTAATGAATACCACCAAATAGCTCTTTGAAAGCTTTCATTCATTTTAGCAGCAGCATATTTTTATATTCTTCACTAGTTCTTCTTCTACTTAATCTTGCATGAGAAGGAGGCTGATTTTAATAGCACCTGGAAATTCAGAGATGAAGCATGTATATTTACAGTTACTGAAGTGGCTTAAACTGCAGAAAGATTTATCAGCCACAGAGCTCTTCTAATCCTGATTAATAGTTTGCTGATTAAATTTAGAATCTAATTGCTGCTCCTGACACCCTTCTCTGAACTGTGTCCTGGGCATTAGTCATGGAAGCAGAAAGCTACTAACCTCATCTGACAAGCTCCTCACACTGCTACAAAAATGGAAGAAGTTTTTAAAGTATTGGTTGAGCTCCAGCGTCAGCTGCCAGAAAACAAGTCTGGGAAACACAGCCCTATGGGATGCTTTAAAAATCTTTTGTCCTTTTATAGCAGAAAATTTGCTTTTATTTACTTGCCAGAGCAAAATCCCTTATGTTATAAAACCAGAGCTCTGTCTTATTTGGAAATTCCAGCTGGGCTGGATTACCTGGGTACACAAGCAATCGGTCTCCAGTGCTGTTTGGTTAGCTTGATGCAAGAATGTGTATCTGTAAAATCCCTTTCTCTTGCACAGAACAGCAAATTTCCCACTCTGATCAGTTTTTTGGGTACGTTTCCTTAAAGTTACCACACTGAAAGCTAAAGAAGTGCCAAATTTCGGTTCTCTAAATAGATATGATTGCAGGGAAAGTTGTAAAATTGATTCAAATGCGAAATACTGGCAGAAATTTGTGAGGGTCACACAGCTTAGGACATTACCAGAACAAGGTAACATTACAACAAGGTAAATATTTATTGCTAAAACCAGCTCACATTACTGAAGTATTTGTCATCTACTGACCAGACTGCATTTTACAAATAAACCTCCTGGCATATGATATATTTTCAGGCAGCTGCACTGAACTGAAAGACGATAAGGAAACTGAGGCAAGGAGAAAACCGAACTTTAGGTATCACAGTCATTGCACAATTGCCATGTAGGCACTGTCACAATCAAAGTGGGAGGGGGACAAACCCAGGACTGCTAGAGATAAGCCTTGGGGGGACATACTGGTGTTGGAGGCGATTTCCATACCTCGGATCAAGCGCATGTATGCCAATGCCTATAGCATGGGCAATAAAGTGGAGGAGTTAGAAGCTACTGTGCACCAGGGAAACCATGATATAATTGCCATCACGGAAACATGGTGAGATGACTCGCACAGTTGGGGTGCTGCAATGGATGGCTACAGGCTCTCCAGAAGGGATAGACAAGGAAAGTGAGGTGGAAGGGTAGTGTTATATGTTAAGGAGTGTTTTGACTGTCTTGAATTCAATGTTAGACACACCAAGGTGGAAAGTCTATGG
>JAAGNO010022791.1:12088-28578 GCA_033439905.1 Ceryle rudis | reverse complement strand
TCACTTACAAGCGCAAACACTGTGCGCTTGTGGCGGGGAGCCCGATACAAATTGAAATGAGAAAGAGGCAAAGGGAACTTGTCTCAGTAGCCGGCCTTATATCTAAAAGTAAACAATTTAAGGCAACATCACGTTTTTCTATACATCACCTTGCTGTTAATCAAGGTAACTACAAGACTGCAAGAATGCAGGAAGGCTCAACAGTCTTGGTAGCATGAGGACTTCCCAGCAAAAGTGTCTTCACAGGGCCACAGCATTATAAAATAATGCAATGACTGTGGTAGGTCTTCAGTCCAATCTCCTGAACAAAGCAGGAATAGCTGTGAGATAAAACAAGGTTGTTCATGGCTCTACTCAGAACACAGAGCAACTTTCTTGTTTCAAATTATTATGGTTGTCTCTTGCCCTCCCAGCGCACACAGCTGTGAAGTGTGTGGCTCCATCTTCTTGACAGCCTCTCTGTCGGTACAGGTGGCTGCTGTTAGGTGCCACCAAAGCCATCCTTCTCCAGACTGAACAAACCGAGTTCCCCAGCCTCTCCTCATAGGACTGCTAATTCAGCCACCATCTGTCTTGGTGACTCTACACTGAAATGATGTCTTTCCTCTAGTGGGGTTCCCCAAATGAGACAAAGTATCTGGAAGTGGTTTCACTAGTGCTGCGCAGAGAATAATCACCTCCCTCACTCTCTGGGCCATGCTCTTGCTCATCCAGCCCAGGGTGTTACAGGCTGCCTCTGATTCCAGATCACACAACTGGCCCTTGCCTAGGTCAGTGCCCAGTGGGGCCCTGGGCTGTCTCTGCAGAGCTGCTCCCCAGCTTGCACCACTGTAGGCCTCTGCCTTTTTAGTGTGAGGATTCAAAGCCTGTCCTTGCTAACTTTCATCAGGTTCTTGTCCATCCATTTATCCCAGGTGTTTAGGGTCCCCCGATGGCAGAGATAGCTCTGCCATCTAGCATACTAACAGATACTTCCCTCCCACACCAGTGTGGTGTTATCTGCAAACTTGGTTAGAGTGCCCTCCATCCCCTCCTCCAGACCACTGATAAATGTCTTAAACAGGACAGGTCACAGAACAGACCCCTGCAGTACAGTACCTTACTTTGTACCAGATCATTAACAATAGGCCCTTGAGCCTGACAACCAAAACAGATTTTTACCTCTCTAGTTGTCCACCCATCCAAATAAAATTTTGAGCTGGACACAAGAACAGCATAGGACAGAGTGTCAAAAGCTGTGCTAAAATGGAAGCAAATTACATCTGCTGCCTTTACCCTATCAACAGATTCTACCATTTTATCACCCAGGAAATCAGGATGGTTAGACATGATTGATTCTAGTAGCTTCCTAACAATGTCATTGAGATTTGGATTTCCTCCCCTACACTAGTTCTGCTTTTTCTCTTCTGTGGATTTTAGAGAGTGAGAATCAACAAGTGCTCACTGTGGTTTTGATACTTGGGTGGGAAGGGAAAGGAAGAAAGTAGTTTCATAACTTTGAAACAGTGTTCATAGAAATAGAGAAAATTTAAAAGGAAGAAGAAAGTATAATATGCCATAGAAACAGACTGTTACCACAGAATCACAGAATGGTTGAGACTGGAAAGATCTTAGGCCTCTTTTATTTCCCCACAAAAGGAAACAGGAGACAATGTTTCTTCTCCAAAATTAATCTGACAATACAGGTGACTATGACTTAAAGTAAGATATGTTCTAACAAGACTCTCAGACTTCTTGAAATAATGTTAAGTACCCTGTCTGTGTCACAGTCCTACAGAGATCTTCATCAAAAGGCCCAGAATGTAAAGAACAATTTCCTCTCTTTTTAATTTGTAAACAATCTAAATAATTTAGCAGAAGATTATACTTTAATACACAGAAGAAGCAGAATTTCAAACACACTGTTTTGAAATACTGTGCCAGAAAAGATTTCTTTGAAAGCAGCAGGAAGTCTCCTCCATGAGGGTCAGCATTTACAAAAAATCTTTTGATGGGACAAGCTGCTTTCAGGCTTGATACCAGCTGTGCTGTCCAGCACAGGCAAAATATGTTCAAACGTGCTAACCCACATGGGAGCCTTTCTAGGTAAAGTGTAAAATAAGACTACAGAAACCCTTGAAAGAAAAGGGCCCTTGACTTTAAACTCTCTTTTAGTAGTCAAAAGGTCTTCTGTAACTGACTTGCTGTAGACTTCCTCATATTGTTTTAATTATCATGCTTTTGGGCCTCTCTTTACCGTTCTTTACTAGATATACAAGTATACACAGGACATCTATGGCTATTTTTAATATTGCAATATTATTTTTAAAATTATAAATCCAGAATAAATTTCCCATCACCGTGCTCAACAACTTCATATTATGCTTCAAACACGTTAAATTATGTTCCTGAAGGTTTTATGCAGTTGCCCTTCTTCAGCATTCCAGAACAGAACTTGTCCTTCTGCTCCATCTAATTTAAAAACTGCTTGTACGTGACATGGACTCAGTTTGACAGAGGTGTCTTAAAAAATTCACAGCAAGCCTACTCCAGATAAGAGAAAGTGAGACTGACTTATCCTACTGAAGGAAGATAAAAAGAGTGAGGTCATGACTGGCATAACGTGAACAAATCACAGTCACAGAGCATGTGCAGTATCAGCCATGTAGAAAGATATATTTATAACCTGGAGAAATCTTTATGTTGGAAGAATCCCTTACAATTCAACAGTAAAGGATGTCCATACAGAAAAAGAAATGCACAGCACCTATCCTGTTTCTGGCACAAACTCCTTCATTAAAAGAGATGATCAATAATACAGAAGAAAAGCAGATGGTTGCAAAGAAACAATAAGCTACAGATTCACAGGAAAAAACAGACAAAAAAAATCCATGCTGGATTTGTAAATGAAGAATTCAAGGAAATAACCACAAAAGCACAAGTGCAATGTGATGTGCTGTTCTCCATGACCAGAGATACATGTTTCTCTAACTGTTACTGCCTGTTAAACAGCAACAAAAGGCCCCATCCATTAATTCAGCCAAATTTTTTTTTAGTCTTTACAGAGAAAAGATTAAGCTTTACAGGAAAAAGCAGCAGAAGCACTTACATTGGACAATACACCCCTCAACAAAAACATACAGGAAGGGTTCAATGCTTTAAGGGGAAAGAAGTTCTCTTTGGGTCTGCATTCCCTGCTTGAGACCTGGGTTTAGACCACTGACTGCCAACAGCACTGTCCTTGCAGGTATCAGGCCCTGGGAACCCCTTGCAGTGGAACAGTCATTTTTTCACCTTCCAATCCACCTGTATCAATTTTTGTGCATAGCTTGACTTTGATGTAACAGAGTATGCACTAGTCCATTATTCAAGCTTCGTTATGCCCTTTTGGTTTCCTTCTACTGTAACTGTGATTTGAATGAAAAAGAGAAATGTTCATTATTCGTTAGTGGAGATAATTTGCCTCTCTAGTGCTTCCAGGTAGGAGTGCGAGACATATGCAAACTGACCTAAGCTGAGAATGAAGAGAAAACCTCTTTCTGAGCAATTCCTACCCAAAAGCCAACTCTTTTTTTGTTTCCTAATTCTCACAATGAGGTAAAAACTCCTGGAGCAGTGTTGCTCCCCTCTAAGCAGTAAGAGAGAGCAACCCACCTAATAATAATGACTAAGCAGAAATCCAGCCTATGCCATAACTGGGCAAAATAATTGTGATAAGACAGTTAGTTGAATGAATATTTTTCATTCTCTACTTGTATCATTCATTGCTACTTACAGTGTTTGCAGCTCCAGTTGTAAAGAAACGAGCATACAGAGGCATTTAACCAGAGCTTCCTGCTGTGCTTCGGACAAAATAGACCCCACTCTAAACCAGCACTGTGAAATTAAGACTTTCCTGCTGAGCGGGTCAGCCTCCTTCCTGCACCCAAGCAAGCTTGTTTAGAGCTCATTACACCTCTGCTCTTTGCTGCATGAAAGCATTTCTTTAAACAAGTCAGAACAGCCTCTGTCGCTGCAGGTCCCATTAAAACCTGGCTCTAGAGATAGTCAATGGACAATTAGTCAGCAGAGAGAGCACTGACGTGTCAAAGTTGCATTAAAAGATTGGCTACTGATATTAGTTATTATGTTGCTGATATTAGTTATTAAAAAGTGATATTAGCTTTGCTCAGGTTAAGCGTAAGCAGAACAACTACATGCGGTTGAAAAGACCTGTAGAAACATGGTATCAGATAATGCCAGCCACAGTAGTATTCCCTCAACAACTCTCTTTACCCTACCAACTTGACGGCTATTTTCCACACCCACCCAGCTTCCTAATTCCTACAGAAACAATTTTCACTCACTCTTGTGATTTCCATTTTGTAAACCATTAGCTAACACCTCAGTATTTTATTTCCCTTCCTGTTATGCAGACATCAGATAAACCAGAATACAAGGATATTAAAAAAGAATAGTGCGTTGAACACGGTACACAGCTTCACAGTCCCTACAAGAAAAAGAACTCCAACCTAAGGGTACCAAATGCCAGAGAATTGAAGTGTGGAGACGTGTTGCCACAACCCTGTTGATGTTGGAGCATATTAAAGCAGATGTTTCCTGTCAAGTCTTACACTCTTCCCTGCAGTACATACTAGTATATTCCAGCAGTAACTCCAAGCAAACACATATAAATGTTAAACATCTTGAGTGAGTTCTCTACTAATCCCCTGTTCCATTTGTTAATGCTGTATTTCTAAACAACATTTAGGGTCCTCTGGATTATTACTTGCTTCTGTTTAACAATTCATGGTGAAAAACTACTAAACAACACATCATCATGCACACAAGTGGAAAAGCATCAGACTTGCTAAATCCTTTCTTACATAGTACTTCTTTCAAGTACTATGTATGATTTTTTTTTTGAGATAAGGAAAAGCTCTGGTACAATGATTTAAGCTGAGCTGTGGCCCACAGTATAGACACACCATAAGAAGAGGTCATTTTCATTTGCTTTCTAGCACAGACTTCAGAAGAGAGGACTAGGATCTCGGAAATCAGTAGCCAAGTAGACAACAATTTATCTAATACCCTCACAAAAGAGCTACTTATATTAGCAAGATCCAGAAACAGGTCAAAACAGACAGTTGAGTAGACTACAGTAAGATTCATTTTGTAGACACAAATCAAATTACACCTTTCAGAAAACAGTGGGGCTCTGATGACCAAAGAATTGTTATCCCAGAGACATTGTAGTGACACCAGCAAATACAATGAAGTATTTCCTGCAGGATTCATCATTCTCTTGGAAAAAAAATAAATAAATTAAGGGATATTCACACACAAGATCCTTCTGGCCATCATTATCTCTTTTTTCCTACTCTGCTAATAATGTCTGGGAAAAGACTTCCAAGTGTTTTAATTATTTATGAAGTAGTGACTATATTATTAAATCGTAGTTAGATGTGCTTGAAGTTAGCACTTCTTAACTTCTTCAGGAAGACAAACAAGTACAATACAAGTTTCTTTACTTTTCCTAGCCCCTATTTCTGCTATCCAACTGCACCAACTATTACAAATGTTGACATGTCCTTCCTAATAATCTTTATTTTACCACCATTTCTGTATTTCTAGGGTTGGAACAACAAAATACAGAAAATAAGGAATAACAGCACTCAACAGCAGAGTAGAAGTAATTTTTTAAGTACTCTGTATTAAGTGTGTTTTCCCCTCCCTCGTTAATCAAGTGTTGTTCTTATTCTTGTCCATGTTATTACATGATGTAGATAAAAGTTGGCCTGAAAGTCCTTTCCTTTATTTATTTCTTCTAATTCACTTAACAAAAAAGACTTGTCAAAGTATTCTTAAAAAAAGCATTCCCATAGAACTGAATGGTACTGAACATGCATTAAATGCCAAATTATAACCAACTCAAGTTGTCATAATTTAAATTAAATTAGCTTAAATGAGATTAAATCTTGTGAGGTAAGTGGGACATGCCTAAGAAATCCATGGATGTATGAACAAGAACCAAATTTACCACTTAATCGTGGTATATAAGAAGGTCTGCTATGTACCTACTACCTCAAATTGAATAAATACTAATTTGAGTGAGTGACAGTCTATATACAAGTGAAATATTTAAGCATTTAAGGGATTTGGTTTAGATACTGTACTAGATGTAGGTGGGGGGGGGGGGTGCTGCAGGGAATGACCTCTGTGAGAGGAGGCCAGGGCAGTCCAACAGACCCATCACAGTGCACAGATGAGCCCAGCAGCCCCTCTGGGAAAACATACTTAAAAAGGGCAAAAAGCTGACCAGCAGTGAGGACTGAGGAAGAAACAGCTCTGTGAACACCACAGTCAGAGAAGAGGGAGGGGGAGGAAGAGGTGCTCCAGGTGCTGGAGCAGAGATTACCCCACAGGCCATGGAAAGTACCAGGGTAGCACAGATGGTTATTTTCTGCCAGGAAATGCAGGTGATGGAGAGCCCACACTAGACCAACTTTTTTCCTGAAGGACTTCAGCCCATGAGGAAAGCCCACACCAGAGAAAGGGCACAGTGTGAGGAAGAACGAGAAGCAGAGGGGAGCTGCTATGAACCAACCACAGCCCCACTCCCCTGCACCACTTAGGGTGGAGGAGGTAGAGGAATGACAGAGTGAAGCTGAGCCTTGGAAAAGAAGACTGAAGGGATGGTGTTGGTTTCATTTGTGGATCTTCTGTTTCTCCCTATGCAAATCTATTTTAATAGGCAATTAATTAAATTAATATTTCTTGAGTGTTTTGCTCAGGAGAGTAATTGGCAAGTGATCTCCCTGTCTTTATCTAAACCCATGAGCTCTTTTGTCCCATTTCTTCCTTCTGTCCTGCTGAAAAGATGTAGCGAGAGAGTGTCTGGGTGGGCATCAGCCAGCCAAGGGCAAGCCACCATAAATATCTGGATTCAGCTATTAACTAAAACAGTTAATAGCTGCAAAGAAGGCAAAAGCCAAGCAGCTTTGGAATGTTATGCAAACAGGATAGATTACTGCTAACATTGGATGACAATCTGCAACACTTCACTCAAAACTTTTTACTTATTTCATTACAATCACTATTTGGAAGTTCATTATGATTTATTTTATTAAGTCCATTTAGACCAATACCCACAAGCTTTCACTGTCAGATGTGTTGCTTACCTTAATAATTCATACCTTCTACTATAAATAGTACTGTGTAACATAAAAGTCTTCTTCTAAAGACAAGAGTGAGGTGAGGGATGAGTGGAAGTCTTAAGCAAGAAAGACCTACCCTCAGTAGAGGAGGAACGTATTGGGCAACACTTAAACAAACTAGACATGCACAAATCCATGATGTCCCAAGTGCTCAGAATTGTTCCAAGGCCACCTATTATCTTCAAAAGATTGTGGCAATGGAAGGACCCTTCTGAAGACTCTCTCTCCCATTACATCCTCACAGACAAAATGATGAAATATAGAATAGTTAAGTCACAGTGAGGTAGACTGAAAAGTGGCTGAATTCCAAGGCTCACATGGTTGTGATCAGCAGCACAAAATCCAGCTGGAGGCCACTCACCAGGGGTGCCCACCCAGAGGTCAATACCATGTACTGCTTAACAACTTCATAAATGACCTATATGATGGGGCAGAGTACGCCCTTAGCAAGTTTACAGATGATACAACACTGAAAGGTGTAACACAAGAGAAGATTGTGCTGCCATTCAGATGGACCTCATCAGGCTGGAGAAACTGGCAAAAAAGAACCTCATGAAAGTCAACATACAGCAATGCTGCCAAGCCCTGAACATGGGGAAGAATAATCGCTGGCACCAGTACATACCGGGGAACAAACAGTTGGACAGCAGTTCTCCATAAAAGGACCTAAGGTCCCGGTGGACCATGCGTTGGCCATAAGTCAGCAATAAGCCCTTATGCCAAAGAAGACCATCAGCATCCTGGATAGCATTAAAAGACCATTGCCAGCAGGTGGAGGGAATTCAGCCTTCCTCATTACTCAGCTCTGGCAAGACAAAATCTGAGTGTAATTCTGGACCTACTGGAGTAGTTCTGGAAAAGGGTCACAGAGATGGCTATGGGATTGGAGCATGTGTCATAGTAGGAGAGGCAGAGAGATGTGATTGCTAAACCTCAGAGAGAGAAGGTTCAGAGAGGAAATCTTGTCAATGTGTATAAATGCCCAGTGGGTGCTGGGGGTAGTAACGAAGTCTAGGCACTTCTAACAGTGCTCAATAAGTAACAGGACAAGACACAGTGGACACAAACTGAAATTCAGGAAATTTTGTTTCTACTTATGAAAAAGCTTTTATACTGTGAGAGTGGTGAAATACTGGCACAGATTGCCCAGAAAGGCTGTGGAATCTTCATCCTTAGTCCACTTCACCCAAGTGGACACAGCTCTTAGCAACCCACTCAAGCTGACCCAAGCTGACCCTGCTTTGAACCGGGGTGTCCAGATGATGATGTCCAGGCATCCTTTCCAGCCTCCACTGTTCTGTAATTATTTCCTTCTTTTCTGCCAGAATTAATAGTCACAGTACAGCTTTAAAATTAATTCTTAATGTCTTTTTTCCAGTGCGTGAGCTTGAAGCATGAAGGCAGATATACAAAAGGGTTCTGTGACAACTGTCCCTGGAGCACGTAAAATGGATGAACAGACCATTAGAAAAGAATAAAAGGGATCAAGTAACAAAAAAAAAAGGCAAAAGATTTAAAACATAAGCTATTAAGCAGTAACCTGAAACCTGCTGCAGAGCTTAAGGAAGCAGTCTTAGCCATTCTTTTGTGAATGTTCTACTCAGAGCACAAAATATTTTCCTTACTGATTTTATTATATTGGAGGTGAGATATGCAGCAACAAACATAGAGAGGATACTGTCTGTCACACTAAACAAGAAGCTGTCTGGTATTAGACATCACATTTTGGAAGAGAAAGAATTTCCCTTCCTGTTGCAGAAGTACAGATTGAGGTTTTAGAATTTTAATACTAAACATTATACTGGTGTGCTAATGCTACACAGAATTGTTCAACCTTTCTTTTTTCTTTTTGCTTCATTGTAATTGGGAATATTCTTGTCCTTCCAAAAGGGTTCTTTTTTTTTTTTTTTTTTTCTTGCAAGCTGTCTAGTTAGTCCATGTGAACGGAATCATAAATGCTTTACACATATTCTTTCACACCCACTGTGCCACTGTAAGGTTTCACTGACACTAGTGGAACTGCACCTTATGTTCACAGATGCATTAAATTGGAATTCAGTGCAACATGACTCAAATACTGAGAATCAGCTTCTCTGTTAGGCAGTCCTTCAAGCAATATATGGGATTTCAGACAATTACATGCTACAATTTTACTGAAAAATACCTATATTATATTAGATTCCATTTTTTCTGGAAGTTCAGCACTTCTTTATGGCGGACTTCACTGGAAATCCTGGAAGACACGATGGCTCTTAGAAAGGTGTTTATGACACTCCTTACAGTGTTTAAATCCATGTATTCAGCCAATACATAGGAAAAGAGCCTTGCTTAAGATGAACCTCTGACTGTGATCTCAGGTCTAAGTTGAGCTCTTCAATGAAGGACTTCAGCACTGGCACTCATGAGTTAAGCACTTTACAAAATTTGCCTACCACAGCATGAAAATCTCTGGACAACATTATGGCACTTTTACAAAAACTTAGAATTCAGATATTTTGAATTGTCATGTATGTAAATAAGTCAGAAACCAAAAGAGACCAACTTCAAAAACATGTAACTTTTAAATCTTCAGGAAAACAATGACAACCATAAATGAAAAAATAAAAATCAAGTGTCCTGGATACAGACAACAAACTTCATAATAATAAATATTTGTAAGAATGGATGGGAAAATATTTACATCCTTCCATCACTATCAATCCCTTAGTTTTATTTAATAATCAGACTTAGCTCCACAGAACTAAATAAGGCAGTAATCACCATGAGACGATCTGTGCTCCAGAAGGTCAAGTAAACATTGTCAAGAACATAATTCAAATAGCCACAGTGTTACTGATGGGAACTTGAGTACATTTGTACTTTCTGACATATTTACTGAACTTTAAGAAAATGAGACAGACAAACATATTTAAATATTGCTGTTTCTTCGAGTCTTACAGGAATGCAGATATCCTGGGATTTACATCCAAAATGAACATCTATTTATTTAACATAGTATTTCAGTACAATGGTAGCTTAAACAATGAGATTGAGGAACCTAATGAAGTTCAACAAGGGCAACTGCAAAGTCCTGCACATAGGGAAGAATAACCCCATGCAGCAGTACAGGTTAGGGGTTGACTGGTGGAAAGTCTGTGGAGAAGGACCTGGGTGTTAAACATGAGGCAGCAATGTGTTCTTGCAGCCTAGAAAGCCAATAGTATCCTGGGATGCATTTCTAAGAAGAGTATGACCAACAGGTCAAGAGAGCTTCTCCTGGTCAGGCCACATCTGGAGTTCTATGACCAGTTCTGGGCTCCCCAGTTCAAGAGAGATGGGGAACTGCTGGAGAGAGTCCAGCAGAGGCTACAGGGATGATTAGGGGACTGGAACATCTCTCTTACAAGGAAAGGCTGGGAGACCTGAAGCTGTTTAGCCTGGAGAAGAGAAGGCTAAGAGAGGATCTTAGCAATGCTTAGCAGTATCTAAAGGCTGGGTGTCAAGAGGATGCAGCCAGACTCTTTAGTGGTGCCCAGCAACAGGACATTGGACAATGGGCACAAACTAGAACACCGGAAGTTTCATATGAACATGACGAAAAACTTCTTTCCTGTGAGGATGATGGAGCAGTGGAACAGGCTGCTCAGGCAGGCTGTGGAGCCTCCTTCTCTGGAGATACTCAGAACCCTCTAGATATGATCCTGGACAATCTGCTCTAGGTGAACCTGCTTTATCAGGGGGGTTCGACTAGTTGACCTCCAGAGGTCCCTGTCAACCCCTACCATTCTACAATTCTGTAATTTTTGGATCTCTAAACAGAATAAACAAAATACAGCAAACCCTGACCTAACAGTATTTCTTAAAACTAGACCATCTACCTACAAGTAAGGAATAGTTCCCTGAAGTCCCTGTCAAACATTAGAGGAAGCTGCTAGCTCTGAATTTAGTAATTTTCAGAGATTTCATGAATATGGAAGCACCCTAAGATCCTTGCTTTTCAAAGAGCAATCAACCTTTCCATACAAGCTACACTTCACTTTAAAATTAGTTTCCTGATTACACACATTTAACAGGGGCAGCGTATCATTCTTCTGCTAGTAAAGCTATGGAACCAGATCAACCCTGAGACACAACTAACTCAGTGAATGCTCTTTCCACACAGGATGTATAAGGCAATAACATTTAGCTTAATCCTCTTATGCCAGTATTTACAGAAAATGTAGGCATGGATGAGACATTCAAAAGTTCAGCTGCTAACACAGGATGCACATCCATCAAATCTTTCAAGAGCAGATTGGACTTGTTAGAAATAGCTTTAGGTATACTTTAAAACTGCCTTGAAACTGGGAATGGATTTCGTAACTGCCTGCAGTCCCTTCAGGGTTATTTTGTATCATAACAGATTATGTATTTCAATGGCTTAAAATAAAAGGAGGTGTTTGTTTGGGTTAGTTTTTTTTAATGCTTGTTTTACACTGAACTGTTTTAAACTTATATTTTATACTTATCTGTTTTAAACTTCCACAACTTTCATAAGAAGGTCTGATACATTAGACTGTTAACCATTATTTCCTAAGAACATGAGTGTTGGAAAAGGAATTATTAGTCACGTATTTGCACTCTCAAAAAGATTTAATCTATTCATTTCTTTTTGAGGCTAAATTAAACTACTTTCATTCAAGTAAAGGTTGGTAAAATTAGCCTAGGTAAGATCAAAATATGACTGAAACTAGTTAAAACAACAAAGCACACAAAGATTGTGAAAGTTAGAAGCTCTTATCAAAAGACTTCACAATTTTTGAATTGCTATGTAGTACAGAGCAAGAGATAACTAATATAATGATACAAATAAATGTTTCATCTTACTTGTCCAGGGCTGTGCTGGTGGGCATGCTTCTGCCAAATCCTCGGACACCCATCTGACAAAAGTATGGAATGCAAGACAGATTGGCAGCAATTATAGCCAATGAATCTGATGCATTAACAAAGAAACCATTTTGGCCGAGGATCATGTAGCGGTCCTGGGGAAAAAAAAGAAATTCAAAGAACCATCTTAAATTCCATGTTTTGAGAAGCAGCAATTTCTTTTATTAGATCCACTATAGGTATGGAAAAAAAAAAAAAAGAGCAGGCTTTGGGTTACTTGCATCCCTCTTCAGGCAGGATAATTTATTGTCATCCTCCTGGCAGGTTTACAATGTTGCTATCACACTATCACTCCCTCCAGCAATGCAAATGAAAGCTCCGCATCAGTCCTTAGCGTCAGCCTCCTACAACAACACTTCAGTAGATCTGTTCTTGCCAGGAAATGCTTGTGTAGGAGAGTCTTTCTGCCAATGACATGCACTACATGGAAAGTAGGAGGGTGTTTTGTGTTTACTGACAACAGAAAACAACTTCTCTTCTTCAGAACCTTTTCATCTTTCTCCCACCCTGTCAGGACAGAAAGTTGTTTCTGTAATACTTTGCTGTCTATAATGCTGATAACATGACATTTAAAAATTAAAACAATCAGAGAGATTATGCTTTATTTAGTTAAAATTCCCTCCATTTATGATGTTAACCATAAAGGACTTAACTGTTACTTACTTACTGTGACAAGTCCATATTATCTGTATATGCTGTCTCTTCATAACCAGGGAATAAAAGTGTTACATCAGTACAAGATAAAACCAGCCTAATATTTAAAGATTTCCCATTCTGCATTCAAATCCTGCTTGATTTGCATGATTTGTCCTCTGCAGAGACAAATTACAACATTTGTGTCTGATTTATGGATTACAAATGCTATTATTGTACCTGAAAGTAATATCACTTTCACCTTCAAGGTCTTACTGAAAAGCAAATAAATTACACTTCCATGTTCCATCTATTACCCTAGACAAAACAACTATAGTGAAACCTCCAGACAGATCAAAATGCTTACTCCATCAGCATCAAAAGCAGCTCCAAATCCATACTCGCCACCTTTCATAGCATCCAGCAAGGCAGTTGCATATGTTAAATTGGGATCAGGAGGCTGTCCACCAAAATCCTCCAGAGGAATACAGTTTATGGCAGAATTTGCAGGAGCTCCCAATTCATCACACAGGATTCTTCTCACGTAAGGTCCCATAACTTCAAAAATAGAATCACAAAAGCATACGCTAGACATTCAAATTTTTCAGAGCACCATGGAGACAATACAAAATGTTATTTTCATCAATTCTGTAAATCTGTCCTAGCAACAAAAAACAAAGTATTATTTCACAGAGGAGTAACATGATTGTCCTCCAGTAAATAATGAATTGCTAATTCAGCATTAAAAACACAGTTCCCCACTAGCAGGAATGAAAAATCAACCAATGAATGGTGAAAGATGCAAGTTTTATTCACCCTTTATTAATTAAATAAATTATCATACAGATAGAAGGTTTTTTTACTCACTAGAACAGAAATAACATGTTATTCTTTATGTCCTGGAATGCAATCAACAGTTTTATACATAATGGCAAGGAGAGTAAACAGCAGGGGAATACAAATGGAAAATAAACTTGCCTCAACACTCCAATTCATGTTAAAATTACAACAGGTCCAACAAAAAATTTTACCACATTTTAGTTAAAACCATGTAGATAATAAATAGAAACTTTCTCAAAACTAACTCTGAATTAACAACTTTATTTTCTTAGAGATATGGTCAAATAAGACCCCAGGTCATTCTATTATGTATTAGGTGGATGAATGGACACCAACAACTGACTTGAGCTCTCTGAAGCCCTGAGGCAGATTTGAACAGGTCACTCAGGTAAAAAATTTGTGAGTGGTTGCTCGCGCTCTCATGCTCTCTCTCCTACATTACTGCCAAACCTTGCTAACTGGAGTAAATATAACCTGGGGTAAAACTATGTGAGAGATGTGTTCAAAACAAATTTAGATGCTAATTCCCTCTATCGGTCTGTTTTTGTAATTCCATTAAAGAATGAAGCCTAGTTTGTTTGATGGAGTTTGCTTTCCGTAAGATAATGCTGAACAGCATTACTTACATCCTTCAAGTCATTATCTGTAGAAATCTTTATTTTTTCAACATGTAACCTAAGATAGATCCCATACTGATCTGTGTTTCCCCAAGTAATACATCTTATAATTTTTTACTATTGGCAGAAAATTGGTTCCCTTGCTGTCTTCCGTGACACATCTTGCCCCCAGTACACTGAAATTTTTTAACAGTTAAGCACTAGTGAGACAGAGGTCTCAGCTAACTCTTTAAGGACTCTTGGTTGCAATTTGTTCAGGCTACCATTTTCTACCAGTTCCAAAATTTCTACCATTTAGAATTTATTCTTAGTATACGCTGCCTTGTAACCTCCTTGGTTACTGCACATTGCAACATACTTCATCACCCTCTCATTGCAAGATTACCTCATCATGCTTGCTTCCAAATGTAGGAAGACAACACCTACCGGACACCTATGCCTTCACTTCTTTTGTGATAAAGACAAACTTCTTTGCCTAATAAGGGACCTAACCCATTGTTAAGATTGTCTTTGTTACTAGTATAATGTTCAAATCCTTTCTTAATACCCTTAAACTTATTAAAATGTCTGACTTTCATATACTGTAACTTTACTGGGAAACTATTGCATTGTCCCATCTTTATTGGGAAGGTATTGCAGGGTACCTACAATTTTATCCTGATAGCAACTTTCAACTTAAGTTCATACCTCCATTCATGGCATCAATCCGTATTTTAATTTGGTTGGGTCCAGTCAGCAAATTTCTGATCGCATTGAAGTCAAAGATACTTCGAAGAAGATTGAGGTAGATATCCACAGAATCTACAATTTCCACTAGAAAAAAAACAGGTATAAAAAAATCACTACAGTTCACACATGGGAAAGTATGTCTTTAAGCACACATTCACCAGCCACGCACCTCAAGTAAAATCAGAGCATGCAACCTCTGCATAATATGGATTTGCTCTGAAGCCCAGAGAGGCAAAGTCAAAGAATTCCACCTGTTTTAGTGTGGCTACCATCAAGCTTTAAGCCTTGCAAAGACCAAGTTTTGCCTGCTAAAGAACTGCAGAGATAAGTTGACATTTCCTATTTCACTGAAAACATTCATGAGAGTACGTTACATCAAGTAAACTCTTTATTTATCCTTCACTAAATCACCTAACAAATTTTCATGCTAAGCAGGTTTATCATAGAGAATGGAAAATGTTCATGCCAAGTTGAAGCCATGCATTCTGTTCTTCTATCAGCATTATCTATGTGCATCATTCCATCAGCAGATACATACATGCAATTCTTCTCAGCTGTGGCACCTGGAATATCTGTCAATCTACCATTATACTTTTGCATTTCATATCTCGACGATTTAGGAAAGTTAGGGTCAGATTCAACATGTGTTTTTTGCTAAGGTCTTGCTAATTTGAATTCTAAATTCATAAAAGCAGAGAGCTACTTTTTTAGTTCTTTTGGTTATAA
Source organism: Ceryle rudis (assembly GCA_033439905.1). Lineage (NCBI taxonomy): Eukaryota > Metazoa > Chordata > Aves > Coraciiformes > Cerylidae > Ceryle > Ceryle rudis. Next base: position 12,953 of record JAAGNO010022791.1, on the reverse strand, counting down.
CACATAAAACAAACAAATCAATGAAAGCATGTCTGTCATAATGAAAGAAGTCACCAAGCAACTGTCAAAAGCCATGCTTCTCAGTCATCTTGGAATGCATTTACTTTTCCTGATTAAACTAAAGAGAATAGGTTATACAAATGTCTTTTTATCTGGTTAAATGAGTATCTTGAAATACTTTAGTTACAAGTTAATTATTTCCTAGAATATCAGACAGTTTTCCTCAGAAACAGTGACCTCGCCCTAATGCTCTTCTTTAGGATAATATGAAAATGACACAGACACTTACTGTGCCTGAGAAAGAAACTTAGAATGAACTCTGACAATGCACTTAAATGGAGAAACAAAAAACCAAAGGTTCTCCAAGGCTAAAAAACAACCATTAGAACTTATTTGAAAATGAGTTAATTCTATGGCATATGTTGAAATTCTCAAGGATTAAATAAAATTACATTACTGTTTATCTTCTATGACCTCCTTCTAATACTGTTAAGGTAGTCTGTAAGCTTCACACATATGAACAAATGCCTCGATTTCAGGGGAGCTGATCACACACGTCAATATAAAGTGCATGTAGGATTAAAGTCTGAAAATTATTTTAGTTCCTGACAAACACAACTGGTTTACTCTCAGTTGTTCAAATACTTCTGTAGCCTTTTTAAGCTATTCTTTACTACCTGTAGTGGGGACGGGTAAAAAATTTGGTGAGATTAAGAAGTTGAAAATTTAAAACTGTGGCAATCATATGATTCCAGAGTGGTGCTGGAGATGAATTTTAGTTGCTTTTTGTTTGCCTAAAAAGCCAAACATGTTCTTTGCAATTAAAAAAAAAACCAAAAACAAAAACCCACACCAACAACCAAAA
>JAAGNO010022789.1:0-19577 GCA_033439905.1 Ceryle rudis | reverse complement strand
CCTCTGACAGCCAGAGCGCTCCCGGCCTCCGAGGGGGCGTCCGACCCCTGAGGGGGCCGCGGGGCCTGCGGTCCGGGAGAGCTGAAGTCTCCCCGGAGTAGCTGCGGACACCAGGCCCACCGGTGGCACGGGCGCAAGGAAAGACACCGCAGTGGCCGAGAGGCTTCCCGCTGGGACCGTCCCTGACTCAACAACCTCGCGGTTTAGCGGTGTCCATTTACCCTTCGGCCTGACACCACCAGAACAAAGACCTCCCTTCCAGCGCGAGCTCGGACACTGTAAGGGGACTGATGATGCGGTGACACCATCTCCAGAGCCGGCAGTGAGCGTACCCGTAGGCAAGGGAAGGCACGGCACTGCCTGATGCCAGCGCCAGCTCTTGTCAAGCTCAGAAGATGAGTTTGGAAAGGTGAAATGTCTTACCGCAAACTTTGCTGCAAGGCCGGGGACAAAGGCCTTTATTCCCCCACCCCCCAACCGCCAGAGCCATTTTCCTCACCTTGCCAAGCTGCACCCAGTTTGGGAGCTTGAGAGGTGGAGAGGTCAAAGCTGGCGCCAGGCAGATGTGGCAGTAGGATGTCCCAGATAAGATATTTCCTGCCGAGATCCAGAAGTGTTTAAGCTGCTGCTCAGGTGCAGTCACGGCCACAGTAAGCCAGCTGTCCTATTCAAAGGGAATTCCAAGGGGCACAGAGCAGGCTTTTGGTGCATGGAGGTAGGATATCAATGAGCCTATTGTAAAAAAGGAAACCAGGACAGCTCGGTTTGGCTAGTCCAGCAAAAGGAAAGCAAAACAGAAGTGAAAGCAAAAGTCTGCCAGTGTACTGGAGAAGCTCCAGTGGTGAACGGGTGTAAATTTCAAGGAAGGGACAGAGCTATCTTAAGCCCAGTGGTAGCATAAGGACAGAATATTAGTTGGCTCGTACTACCCTCATGGAGGAAGTCAGAGCAGACAGCAACCAGAGTAGCAAGAGGCAAAAGCCCATTTTAGGATGCAGCTTCCTTGTGAAGAGGGCAGTGTGAAGCTTGTTTTCATGAGTGGAACAACAGGTTTAATGACCAGAGAATCTCAGTCCTTGTGGTGGCAGTGGGAAATCTTTCTTCCACTCAAAGTCCAGACGTGCCTCTTGCTAGAGCCAGTTCTGAACTCCATTATGCACTGTACTAACCACAGAAGAAGTACTTCTTCCCTGAGAGGCAGATGAACTAAAGAAAAGGATTATGATACGAATGCCCTAGGCTCCAGCCTGCAGTCAGGACGGCAGCTTAGAGCAGCAGGTGGACAAGCTGCTAGAGAGGCTCATGGTTGCTGATCTTGCATCTCATCAGCTCAGGACTAGTTCCGGCCTACTGTGGTCTTCATGAGAGCCTTCCTACAAATTCTTCCTTGCAGGATTCTTCTCTTTCTCTAATGGCCATAAAACAAATTTGGTGGCGGTGAGCTTGCTGGCAGCATTGCTACTGGCGGTCAAGCTGTTACTATCTCCTTGTTCCTTCTTCACTCAGTTTGCATCCTTGCTGTGACAGGCAACTAGGTCATATGATGTCAGTCTTAAAATCTCCATTTCAGAACAAGTTTGGTTTCTTGCTACCACTAGCTACTTTCAGGGGGGCCTCCCCCAGATTTCCCTTCCCTGTTGGCTGAAGACCTGCTCCTAACCAGTGGCCTCTCTTCCCAATCTACTTACACCCGGGCAGTGCTGAAGTGCTCTTTTAAGCACTTTTCTCCCTGGCCTTCACCTAAAATAGTTCTGTGTGCAGTCCCCACATGACCCATCTTTTTTTCTAGGGTGAACAAGATGAATCTGCATAGTTCCTCCTTCTGTGGCAGTTTGACTATTGCTTAGGTGGTATCAGCTGTCCATCAGTGCATCTGGTTGGGTTTGAACATACTTTTTTTTGATCAAGAAAGAACAGAATTAGGCATGCTTTTCCACAAAGCATGCCTGCCCTGTGGAGAAAGTACCTTCTCTGAAAGTCACATCCTACAGCTTTGACTCATGAGTCTCGGTAGCTTCAGCTTTTCTGGTTGTGCCCTTCAGCTCTACCATCTGCCCTGTGGCTGGAGGATAGCTCCCTCCTGGCAGAGCTGGCAGGAAGGAAGCGTGCACTGGCTGGCACATCTCGCTGTGGTTTTACTATCTCCAATCTTGACCCCCAGCACCTATTAGAGATTTCCAGTTTTGTTCTTCTCTTTTTTTTTGCAATCCTCAGTTCCTAGACTGATGTTTCAATTGCAAACTCTTTGAAATAGCCTCACACTTCTATTCAGTGCCAGTGCAGCACCTACCAAATCCCTTCTGATCTCTGACTAGGACACACGTGAGAATTCATTAATTTTACAAACCCTGCTGCCCCCTCAGGGCTAAGCACAGACTGTTAGCATAACAAATACCAACCATTTGGATTTCTTACCACCACCAAAGCAGAGAGGAAGAGGATGAAGAAAGCATGAACCAGTACATAAAACAGGAGAAAGCCCTTGAGATCTAGAGGAAGGGAATAGTCTTGTAACCTAAAAAATGGTTCAATTCCACAGGCATCCTATGGGGAATGGCAAACAGAGGGTCAAGGTCCACTTAAAAATAGGGCAGCAACATCTGGAATTGCTAACCAAAACTTTTGTGTTCAGAGGGATGGATAAAAAGGGTGTAAAGGACAGTGGGACTGACCTCAGGATGCCCATCAAGAGCAACAGCTGGGTAAGCAATCACAAACATACCAAGTCAATGGCAGATTTGACTTAATCCCAGAATTTAACTGGACCAGGCAGGTCTGATACACTGGAGCTTGTACCATTCTGCTGCCAACATCGTCAGACAGTTTTGTTCAAACCAAAAGGGATCCACCATTTCCTTGGCCAACGCTGTCAGCAGGCCCCAGCAGCCATTCCCCTGCTCACTCCTGCAACCATCCCAGGACAAACTCTCTAGCTGGGACAGAGCATCACTCTCCCCCTGCTTCCCCCACCAGCCCTGAGACTTGCTGCAGTGGGGGCTTGTTTTCCCCATTTCACAGTCTCTCCCCTTTGATGTTAATTGTTTGCAGGCAAAGCTTAGTGGAGAGCGTAGCTGGTCTCTGGTTCATCTGCTGGTTACTACTGAGCTGCCCAGACCAGTGGAGAAAACGCTTTGATGTTAATGAGCTGCAGACAATTTCACTTAACACTGAGCAGGGCCTGGCATCTTGGAGGTAAGACTTCCAAGGCAGATTCTACAGCAAGTCTCTCCAACATCCGTTTTGCCATATGAACAGAAAATACTCAGAAAGACCTTAGAGCAAACCCCTGTCTTCTCACCCAGTCTTGCACCACCCCCAGTATCGTTACAGCCCCAGAGATGCCAGAGGCAGGGGAGTAGTGGGAATAAAAAATGTCCCATTGAATCACAGGGCCTTTACAGGATTGAGTGTAAGCAGCATGTACTTCCTCGCCCCCTAAGCTACCTGCCTCCCTGGTCCCACAGCATGAATACACAGAAAGGGGAGAAGGGGATGGACTGTACATCACCAATATGTGAGAGACTGGTTCCTCTGTGGCTGGTGCTCAAGGGAACCCCATCCTCAAAGTGGCACCTTCTCCATCAGCACAATAGATATCTGAACAAAAGGGGCCAGCTGCAGTGAAGCGAGACTTGCACAGGCAGCCTTGAACTATCCTCTTTCTTAAATGGATATGCCAGCAAAACACTCTCCTGTAGAACTGCTACAGGCAGCAGCACACTGCCAAGTGCAGGTGGAACTACAGGTCAGTAATGGGTCCCTTCAGAGACAGGGTACAAAAGAGCGTGTGGATGTGTTGCAGCTTGCCCAGGTTCAGGCAGCCTTTGTCGTGGGCCCCAGATAAGGAGGATGGGACTCTTCCCTAGGGTAGCACCTCACCTGCTCCAGGGAGAGCCCAGATTAGGCAGAGCTCCTGCTGTGGTGAGATGCTGTGGGAAGCAGGGAAAGGTGAGAAAGAAATCCGTCCAGTGGAAATGGTGGGTACCGCAGTCTCGGGAAGGCAGCATTGAACCACTAGTATGAACAAAGGCAAGTGAGAAAAAAGGCACAAATCCAATTTTGTAACCCTCTGCCAGTCATCAGCAAAGTATTATTTACCAGGTCACACAAATTCTGCTTCTATCCATGTGCTATGAGCTTTTAAATGAAGGGGGCTGGTGACCCAGTCCCCTGGGGACACCCCAGCCAAGCAGAATCAAACGCAGACTGTCCCCCATCGGGAAGCTCAATAAATGAGACCTTACTGAAGGCTGAGGAGAAACATGCCTTCTTCTGAGGAATGTGGCTTAATTTCAATATATTGCCTTTGTTAAATGATTCATTGTAACAAAAGAGAGATACTATCTTCTCAGTTTGCTCACCAGGACAGGATCGTTCCCTGCAGCAAATTTGGGATTACAAAGTTAAAATAATGCAAGTCAAGTTCAAGTGCTTGTCTCAGACCTGTTTCAGGAGCAGCTCACACAAATGTCTCTACTCTGTCCTACACTGAAATAAAACCTGAGGAATTTTGTTTTTCTTTCCTGGAATTAAGAAAAAGAAAGTGACATCATAGAGGAGACCATGTCTAATCACAGGCTAAGGAGACAACACTGCAGTTTGGAAAGTCTACCCAAGTCAATGGGAAGAGACAGAAAATTAAGCTTTGACAAGGCATTCAGCTTTAGCTGTGCAGCAAAAGTCACTCCCAAAGATCACTCCATCCAAGCAAAGCTTATGAGATGCATTTTGACGCTATGAGTACAACTGTACGTCCTGCAGGAGATGAGGCTGGCAGATGAGAGGCTGTTGAGGACAGCACAGAGCAAAGCGCACCGTGATCCACAGATAGCGGGAAGGGAAACACTGTGATTGACACTGCTGGGCAGCAGCCTGCAAACCACTGAGGAGTGCGCACAGGATGGATGAAGAGGGCAGCAATTAGAATCCTTTTTCAGAGGGTTTTGTCACCATGTGCAGTAGCAGCTTCAGTAGAGACAGGCAGACTACCAGCCTGAAAGCAAGAGAGATATTCATTAAATTTAGGATGGATTTCAGTGCACAAGACAACGTGTTGTCAGTAGTTGTAATATTAACGTAAATAGACAGCAATAGATTTGGAAGGTGAACAAGAATAATCTGGAGTTTACAGCAGGGAGCTTATCCCCATTAAAGGAACAGGAAAGCTGGAGGGTTGAATAAATGGACTAGAAAAGATCACCTTTGTAATAAAGGAAGGGTGCGTGCGGAAAGGTGAACACTAGGTCAAACTTGTTACTGTTTTGAGGGGATGAGGAAACATTCGCCTGAAACCAGGGTAGAGCTGGAAAAGCTGAGGTGACTGCTGCAAATATGATAGGGAGGTGATAGATAAAGCCCTTCATTTACACACAGATGCCCTCCAAATCAAAATAAACACATACAAACCCCTTAAGATATGAGTTGCTTCTGAATAGAACACTGAGTATTTTTCCACCCTGGATGTGTCCAGAGGGTTTTGCAACTGCCTTTAGCAAAGCAAAGCATGGGATTCCACGATGTCTTTTCCTCATGTTGCTTCTGGGGCTGCATCTGGTACCAACCACAATCCAGAGAAAAGCAGGCTTGGTTCAGTTCTGCATTCTTTGCTCCAGTGCCACTGTCCCTTACACATACTGAGCATATCTGCTCCGCAGGACATGTACATGCACATGATGCAGCATGGTCACATGTGTGTGATGGATGAGCCATTCTGCAGCTAAAGGAACAGATAAACACCGGGTTCTGCTTTTTCCCCACTCAAGGGGAGATGATCAACCGCTTTCATCTAGGCCACCGTTGACTGTCAGGAAATTTGCAGGAACTTAATCATGTTTGGTCTGAGTCAGCCAAATTTGCAAGAATGGTTACAATCTCAGTACAGTTCCAAAGCTCTTAGCAGCGTGATTAGCAGGTAACAGTCTTGGGGGTGCTAATTGTGGGTGCTAATCAAGGAACTTGGCCAAAATAATAAATGCTACAAAAACAGGGAACAACAAAATGTTAACCAAGTGTGTGGGTAGCACTGGCTTGGTGTTTCCTGGGGAGAAGCAAGGGGAACAAGCAGTTGCACCTTACAAGCTTCCCACACCAGCAACCTGACAGGTGCAGTGTCCCCAGTTGACATGAAACAGCTCATGAAACAGCTGCCAACCTGATATACTGCAACAATAAAGAGAGTGCTCAAGAATGGCTTTAGACTTTGCCGTTCTACACTCACAGCCATATTCAGAACTATGCTTGATGTTAAATGTATTTGTGATCACCACAAAGGTGTGAGAATGGTGCTGGAGGCTTAGTGACAAGTGATTAATTGTGACAGCACTTGCCCAAGAACTTTAAAGCCTTTCAGATATGAAACCACTGAAATATTTGCTGTAGTGTACAACCTGCTGCTTAAGCTGGCCTCAGTAATCAAGAAGTGAAAAGTGGCAAATGTAGTGCCAGTTTCTGAATAGAGATTGAGAGGTTTAGGGGATGGTTACCATACCATACCCATCATCCCAGCAAGAACTCTAGTATGGGTATGAAAAACTGACCATCTTTATACAGGGTAAGCTGACCTTAACCAGCAATGACCGTAAGATGCTTTTTGCCATTATAGAAGATGGAGGGAGCACATGGAACTAGAAAATATCTCTGCCCTTCTCCAAGGTGATAAAAGTTTTCAGTGACAAATGTACATGCGGCAAACTGAAAAAGAGCTGGTGAAGGAAGACATTTTCATGGAGCAAAGCCCAGAGCTAGACATTGAACATGTGATTTTTTTTTTTAAAGCAACAACAACAAAACCCAAGCCAATCTAAGATCTTGTCTCGTTTCAGTAGAAAGATGACTGCCAGAGCAGCAGCTTAAAATGTGAAGCCACAGAGGATAATTCAATCTACCAGCACAGTATTTGTCCAGGTTCCAGAGAGGGGAGAGAGAAGAGAGGAGACAGGAGAGAGGAGAAAAATAATAATAATAAAAAAGCCTAGGATGTTGTTTAAACTACCAGAGAACCATTATGTATTGGCACGTGCCTAAGTAATACTGAGCAGATACTATTGACCACCTGATTAGGATAGTGGAATGAAAAACAGCTGGAGGACTTTAAGAGGTTGTCAGGGGAGAAAATATAATGATAATGGGAGATATTAATTACCCCCATGTAGACCGTATCAAAGAATGATGCAAAGACTGTATTTTTAGCTCTAATAAATGAACAGTTCTCAGAATGACCACTCAGAGGAGCTAAGTGGAGGATGAACTCTTGATTTAGTCATGAGTAGTACATAGGAGGGAGTTTGAAATGTAAAAGTGAACAGTCGCTTTGTCATAACAAACACTATGTGCTCAAATCCAGTATTACTTCAGGAAAGGAAAAAGCAACAGAGTACACTGCAGTACAAGGTAACTTAAAAGGGAGACGAGAGTATTTGCCTTCAAAAGGGCATAAGTATAAAAGTCAGAAGAGTAATTAAGAAGAATTTTAAAATAGCCGATGAAAGGACAAAATGTTTGCAAAGACATTGAGACCCTGAATTTAAAGCTTTAAATATGCTGTCACTCAAAATACACTAACAACAACAATAAAATAATCTGGCACAGGGAAAAAGCTGAGTGAGGAAGACCTTTATAAGTAAAAAGACATAATTCAAAAAGTATAAGTTACAGCCAAAGAAGAAGTACAGAAAATCCCAAATTCTGCCAAGTTAAATAAAAAAACCCAAACCAAACCAGAAAATTACAACCCAACACATTTAGGCCAGCCAAAATAATTTTTGAACAGCAGCTTGCTAAAACATGAAGATTACTAATGAAAACATGTTTTACCCAGTAGGAGGAAACCTACAGGGACTCAGAGGCCCAGCAGTGAGCTTTCAGGGAAGAAGAGTCAAGAAAAATGAACTTGACTGGAGACCACTGTCACCCGACACGTTTGTGCACATTCAGATGATTTTTGCTCAGGACTGAGTATCCTGCACCCTGCTGCCAGGCAGCTGCAGTTTAGCAGGGGTGGGTATAATTCCTACTAAAGCTTGGGTCCAGCCTTGCAATTGCCTCACTCCATTAGGTGCCTTCCAGCAGGCTGAAGAGCATGCTGTTGAAATAATAAGGTGGTGGCTGATGGTTTCAGACTGGATTTCAGCCCCTGTTAACCTAGTGACATTTTGTTAATAGATGGCTCTGAAGTGAATAGTCAAACGGGAAGCACCGAGGTCTGAGGAATTAGCCACTAGTCAAAGCACCGCGAGAGAGAGGCAGTGAAGACAAAACTGAGTCCAGCTTGTGGTTCTTGGTGGGGTTACTGCTTCACCAAGCTTGCTCTCACATGGAGATGTTTAGAGATGTTGGTAGAGATGGGGATTAGGAGAACAGCTGTCCATAGCAGTAAGTGATGTTGGCTGCTGCCACCTCTTTCCCCGGTTGCTATTGGCACCCCAGAGATCCTGTCCTGATCTGACCTATTCCTTTTATCCAGGCCATTAATAGCATTGCCTCCTCTGGAGTCTGCCTCCACCAGCATCTGGAGGACTCTGACTTATTCATTTTCCTCCAGTGGCAGCTACAATTCACAAACAGATACATCCTGCAGGTCTCCTTGCTCACGTGAGAGTGTAGCACTCACTCTTTTCCACTGGTGAAAATGGACCAGAGTAGGGGCTAACTGTCCAGCAGCCAGGCTTCAAAGTCTGTAAAAGCCCAAGCAGAGTCTGAACGAGTTCCTCATGCATTGTACCATGCGCTTCCCCCAAGGTTGTGGTCTTCTGTTATACAATTAATGTGCCTTTTTATTATTCTTTTTTTTCCTCAACCAATTAAGTACTTTGCCTACCTGCTAAATGAGACCTCAGGTCTTGGAAGTTCTGACACACAGACATTGCCTGCACATCTTCATTGCACCACGCTGCAAATGTCCCATGTGCCCTTCAGGAGACCGTTGGTGGACTATAGATGTCTTGCTTGTTAGCCTTATCAGGATATTTGAATGACAATGTCAAGCATGCTGTACTCTTGGGTTGCATGGCTAGAGCTCTCAAACTTCCCTTTTCTAAACCTGTGCACCATTGCTCTAATGAACAAACGGTATTCAGGAATCCCTTTACCCCCAGGTACTTCAATGAGAACTTCGGTATTTAGGGACAAATTCCAACTGTCTCTAGGTAACAGAGAAAGTATATTTTCTGCTGCTTCTACATACTTCCTGCCTCTAAAAATAAGCTATTTAAAGATGCAGTTTCCAATACTCACCAGTTCACCTGGGAACAGAGCTTGTACACAGTATTGATACCATACACAGTTTCACAACTTTGTAACTCACCGTTGACTAAGCCTTCTAACTACACTCAATTTACCTTGCTTAGCATTTTCAGATGAACTTGAGGGTCTCCCTTGAATTAAGCTTGGAGGTGTTGAATCCATTTATACTAGGTATGTAATCTCCTAATGTTCAGTTGTCATCTAATCAGAATTTTCTGAGGTTAAACTAGAAACACTTATCTTTTACCTCACACACCCGTTCCCAGTACAAGTTCTTCTAAGATTTTCTGACAGCCTTTGGCCACTGATTCTGTAGTCTTCTCCCCAAGCTCTGCTATTTGCTGTGGTCACACCAGGCAAGCCAAAACCTTAGCATGCTGGCAATATGAGCCAGAGGATGATGCACCCCAGCACGTGCTGGGATGCCCATTGGAGACAGAACATGCTGCCTAGAATGGACCCATGGAGATAAGCACACGTGGAAGCTGGAGTGGAGCACCCGGTTGGTCAGTAGGAGGAGAGCGGGAAGGTGTGAAGCACTGCTAGTAAACCAGGTCATTTTAATGACATAAAAAGGGTGGCTTGGATAAGATATGCCCTGGGGAGGTGTGAGGAAGGGTGGTAAAAAGGGCACTGTAGAGGTATTCTCGGCAGCTGGCTACAGACATACCAGATGCAGCCTTGAGTATAATCTCTGCTGCCTCTAAGGCTACGAGAAGAATAAAGAGTAGAAATTGTGCAATTACAAGAGCCTTTAATTTCCCAGTGAATGCCAGGCAATAGCACCAGAACAGCAGGGCTGAGGTATCCTCTGACAAGACAGAAGCAAATTTCCTTATCGATACATTGTAACGTAGAGCACAACATTATTTCAGAGGTGTTTTTAGTGAACGGTGAAAGTGCTCTGTCAGTCAGGCAACGGACCTGCAGGGAGGAGCAGGGACCCAGCCTATGCAGACCCTGCATGGAGGGAGGTGGGGGGAAGAGGAGACACGCGACAGCTGTGGTCAAACCCCCGAAGTGGGCTTTACTCTGTTTCAGTAAAGATGGTTAGGGGGACACAGGGAGCGATGAGATACCTAATGAAACAGGAACAACAGGGCAACAAAAATTATACTTAGATAAGGCTGCCCTTTTCTTAGACTAAGGCGCTCAATTCAGAGTTAAGGGGAGAAGCTGCTACTAAAGGGGAAGATCGAATGCTAAGGTTGGTGAGGAGATACAGGACAGACTGCCCAAGCTGCATCAAAACCAAGCATGACCAGGCTCCAGGAAGGATATTAACCATCTCTCTTAGGAATAGATTCAGGTTAGTAAGCCCACTGGTAATTTCAGAAGAGCCAAGTGCAAGCTCCCAAAATGCAGAGGCAGCACAGAGTTGGAAGGGATTGCAAGCGCTGAGAGAAGTAGTTCCTCAGAGGGGAAGAAGAGGACCTTGACCTTGTCAAGGGATGGGGGAAGTAGGGTGAAATATAACAACAGGAAGGGTAAACTTAAGCACTTGGGGATCAGCAGTAAGGACGTTGGCCATGAACTGATGAAATGGAGGCACTGAAGGAATAAAAAAACCCTTGCTGCACTGAACGATGAATGTGAAGCATCAGCATGGTGCTTCTGTGAAAAAGGAATGGCATGATGCTAGGATGCATCAGACAAGTTATTTTTAGCAGACAGAAACATTATTGCCATTGCGCAAAGCATTGTGAGATTTCTTCCAGAACATCCATGTAGCTCTGCATACAGGAAGGATAAATTTCCACTGCACAGAATTTGTATACAGAGACAAACAAGCACCATCTGATGAAGATCTACTAGAAGAGTTTGGCTTGTTCTGGCCAGACAGAGGCTGAGAGGGGACAAATGTATTTCTGAAGAACCACTGAAAGAAAATCGTAAATAAGAAAATGTTAAGAAAATGTTTAAGATGTTCAATAACAGCACAAAATAATGAATGTTTAGATAGGTTTCTTTTTTGACTTCTCCAAGTTCATGTTTATCTTCTAGATCCTATGTAGTGTTTTTTTTTCACAAATTCTGTTCCATCACCAGGCTGCAGAACTGATGGTCCCTTAAGCTCCCTGCTTGCTTCCTGTGGCAGTTACAGCTGCAGCTTTTTTTTCCGAGAGGAGTCAGGAAGCATTTGCAGCACCTGGTTTGTGGGGTGAGTGAAGCAAGCATCCAGTTTAGAGGCACCAGCAGAACATCCATTGCACCTTTACTCACAACTTGACTCCTGGGTGACCCTGGAGGACTTCCCCAGTATGAACACAAGTATGCATGATAACTGCAAAAACAGCTGTAAGAGGGAATGTGGGAATTAACCCCGGCTCTCAGTTCTACCAGCACAGATTTAAAATACAAACAACCACTGGCTGGTCTCCAGGGCTTGTTTGCAGGCAGGTGGAAATTTGGGATGAGGGATGCGTAAGAGAGCAGAGAAGGTGTGAGAGTGAGCGAGCCCCAGACCTGCAGGCTCTGCATGCTATACGGGGATGAGCATTCTCCCCCCTTTCAGGGGCTCCTCTGAGTCTACATTTCTAGTGATCTCAGCGCCAAATTCCCATGGTTCCCCTCTGCAGCTACACTGAAGCTGTGAGGGTGCCAGTGCAGGATGCCCAGGCTGGCGAGGCACAGACAAAACACAGCAGCAGCCTCTGCTTTGGGTCAGGAGCTCTGAGCTCTTGGATGTGTGTAATAGGTCTGAATCTCAAAGACTGGTGGTCCCAAGGAAGGGAATGGGTGCAGACAGCAAGGAGCATTACATAGCCAGGTTTGTGCCTGGCACCTCTCCCCATGGGGGTCCCTATAGGGGTGAGCTCACTGAACATCTTAAGCTGGATCTCAGGTGTGAACATCGTAAGTGTGGAAAAGCAAACATGCCTCATGGTAATGTGGGTGCTCAGCACCTGGCAGCATCCAATTCCAAGGTCCAAGAATAACCTTTCCGGAGGATAAGGGGCACTGCTGTTGCTGGGGAAATGTCAAGTTCTGCAAAGCAACAGGCAGGCGGTTTGTGGAGCCTCCAGCCCTGGGCAGGGGTGTGCAAGGAGTTCTGCTATCAGACTCTCCTGCTGCCTCACGGTACATGGGGTCCAAATGAGTTTATGCATGGAGCATAGACCTCTCATCTTCCAGGTTTTACCCCTGATGAATGACTACCCTGGATGACCTTCTAGCAGCTTTCTAGATTGGAGATCACCTTCAGAACATACTAATGCAAGAGGGAATGGTGGGAAAAAGGTGTGAAATCAGTATCAGTCCCTTGGAAGTTTGGTCCAGCAGAAGGGCGCAGGTGGCAGGGCCTGGTGCAGGGAGGGCTAGGGACAACCAGAAGAGTGGAAGCTGCAGCAGGAACAGAAGGGGAGAGGTTACAAATGCCTTGGAGAGAAATAAAGTGAAAACACCATCTCCACTTAGTGACCTCCCTGAAAAGACCCTCTGTTTAGTCCCCTGTCATGGGCTGCTGCAGCTCAAGGCAGAGCCACTCACACAAGGCAGCAAAGGATGCTGAAGGATGCTGTGACTTGGAGGAGGGTTGGCTGTCCTACATGCACCATGTGCCTTGGGTAAGCTGATTTGCTTCCAAGAGTCTCTCGACAGGAACTGGGGTCCTACAAAGCCCCAGCTCTGTCTCACCTCTGGCATGGGAAACGACCGTGGGTACCACTGATGCCAGCGGGGCAAAGGCTGTGCACGAGCTGCACCCTGGCCGCTTCCAAAGGGCACCTGCAAGATGAGTGGGCTATTCTGGACCAGTGATGCAGCCACCAGCAGGAATTACCTTCTAGGGCATGCAGGGGAAAGCCAAGACATGGTCTGCCCTGGGAGCTCTGGGTCCAAACTCCCAAACTGGGCTGTCTGCAGCACAGCAGCATGGTCCAGCTGGCACGGGGTAGGCACATGGATCTGCTTGCCATTGAGCAAGGGCCATCCACTCACACAACTCCAACAAGAGCCAAAGGCAGGCACGCCTTTGGGGATGCGTCCATGCTGCCCTGCTACCACAACAGCTACAGTCACCTCTGCAGCTGCCGCCATGCCTGCTGACTGCAGGGATGAGCCAGGGATGGGCTCCAAGTGCTGCTCCTCTCTCCTGTCCCCTGATCCTCTCTGAACAGCTCCTGCCAGCACCCACACTTCCCAAGAGCCAGCTGTGAGCTGCCTCCCACTCTCCTGCCTCTTCTTCCCAAGGGCGCCTTTGCCGCCAGCTGGGTGGCAGGAAAACCCTTTTCTGCAACTCTCACCTCCTCCACAACAGACCTTAAATCAATAACCCCAGAACACAGGGCCAGGTTACTGTTAATGGAAACCATTAAACTGTAATATGGGGGGATAAAGCCAACCTCTAACACTTGAAAGATTTATAGGGCACAACAGCAGGGTGTTAATTCTTTTGGCAACAGAGATACCTTCACACCCTCTGCCTTTCCTCATCCACAGGAGCAAGGAGAGGGGATTGTGTGCAGCCCAGCCCCAGGAAGGCAAGGACACAGCCTCGCTCGCACTGCAGCCAGCAGCATGTGCATTTGCAGTGATGCTGTGCTCACAGGGCTGCCCAAACGCACACAGCTCGGGTCCAAGGAATAGCACCTCCCCAGGGTTGTTCTGCAGGGGATATTCCCATTCCCAGCTTCCAGTGACACTCCCAGCTCCTGCCTGCCTCCACAGCTGCAGCAGAGGTTCAAGGAAAGGCTGTGAAGACACTTCTAGACCACATAAAGCAGTTGGAGAAACCAGCCCAGTTCTTGGGCACATGACCCCTTCCTCAGACCTGAATCAGCCTGCAGCTTGCGGGTGTTCTTGCAGCTGGTTGAACAGGCACTCTCCCTGCAACACTCTTGCTTGGATCCACACACACTCAGCGCTGCTGTGGCAGCTCAGGGACTGGGGGAGTGCCTGTCAGCACTACAGTCGGCTCAGCTGTCCTGGGCTGCATGTATGCAGCAGAAAAGGGGGTTTGCACAGACTCCCCAAAAGGGACACTCACATCCTGCCCCCTCTCCCCCGAGTCCCTGCCAGGCCCTGGCTTTCCCTCCCTCCACCTGCAGCACTTCCCTAGCAAGAGCTGCATTACTGATTAACAGCCTCCTGCCTACCCCGCCCCCCAGTCCTGCTCACACCTTTGCCTGAAGCCACCTCCTTGGACCCTCCCTTGGGCAAAGTCCAGGGCCAGGCAGGAGAGGACAAGGTGAGAGCTCGCCCCAGGGCTCACCCCACTGGCAGCCTCACCACACTCCACCCCACATACCTGGGGTACTGTGGAGGCCTCCCTTTGCCAAGCTACAGAGCAGCACAACTCACACAGTGTGCAGGCAGGAGCAGAATCCCCATCCATCCAGAGGAGCAGAAATGGCACAAGTGGGCTTCAGTCACTGTGCTAATCCCAGACTAGAAGATTGCTGCAGCAAACCCCAGGCACACAACCAAAGGGTCTCAGAGGCCTGAGCATGAGTCAAGTGGCAGCATCAACATTACCTGAGCTGAGCTCCCCTGCCCTGCATCATACCCACTGGCCACCCCACCCTGGGTTTATTGCTGCTATTCTCCTCCTGCTCTCCTACTACAGGATTGGGCTCTGCCTCCATCAAGCAAAAGGTCTGGGGGCACTTTGACCAGCCTCCTCCCTCTCAAGGCACTTTGAGGAGGCCTGGGAGGGTTGATCCTCTGCTCATCCCTTCCCTCCATGCTCCTCCAGCTCTGCAGAGCCCAGCTGGGTGGCTGCTGAATCTTCTACCCCAGGATGTGCTGAGAGGGGGCCCATTCAGGCACCACTGCACCCAGCCCAAGCCTGAAGCCAGGATGTTTGATGCCATCTCAGGGTGCCCAGGCAGCACTGCCAGCTCAGCCCCACTCAGAGCCCAGGGATCCCTGAAGTTTTTCCAGCCCAGGAGCAGCCCAAGGCAGGGCTCTTCTCTGGCTGACAGTGGAAGTGTGGGGTGCAGGGCCCCAGCACTTTTGGCTCAGGATGAGGCGCAGCGAAGATGCTTGGCAGCAGGTCATGCACATTCCCCTGGGGTCTGCCTGGGATTGCCCTTCTCCTCCCGCAGTGCACTGCAGGGGCCTGGACAGGCAGCCTGTGTCCTCTCCCTGTCACTGTCCATCCTTCCTCTGGCCAAGCACCATCGTGCTGTGCTCTGCCCACTGTGGATGCCTGTAACTTCTCTGCCGTCACACCAACACCCCTCCCCTGGGGACAGCCAGGGCGAGATGTCAGACACCTCTCTCCTTCTGGCGCGCTGGAGCAAAACCAGCGAGGGGGACAGGGAATCACGGCAGTTGTGCATGCTGTGCTCAGAACGGGCAGACCCTGCCCGTGCTCCTGCCAAGGACCCGAGAGCCCTGTACCCCAGCCCGCAGCAGGGAGGGACAGTGGCGTGTCCTGCACTGCCCCTCCGTGGCCACCACTGGAGGTGCAGGTGGCCCCAAAACCCAGCTGGGTGCCTCGGGACCAGGGCACTGAGTCCTCGCTCCAGCAGAGTCCCAGAGATGGTCAGGGAGGTCTGCACTGCCTGTCCTCAGAGGTGTTCACCCCGTGCCAGGCCATTTAGGGGCTACCACAGTCCTCTCAGAGCAGTTCAGTGACCCCAGTCCTGCCCTGCTTTCCCCAGACACCCCACTCCTGCACCCAGCCCCTGACCTGCGCTACCTCTCATGGTGCCAGACCTAGCACGGAGTCCCCGGGGTCCCAAGGGGCACAGCCTGAGCCCACACAAAGGAGTAGACAAGGCAGTGCTGCTGTTTGGGCATCCGCATTTATTACATGGCTGGGGCAAGCCTGGGGCTGCCACTTGCCTGGGCCCCTCCGGCTGAAGGCAAATGACCCGTCCTCCTTAAATATTGGTTATAAAACAAATTTCTTTTTTTCCTTTTTCTTTTTTCTTAAAAACTCCATCTCTCTCTCTCTCTCCATACTTTTTTTTTGTCTTTTGTGTTTGAGTATAAAAGTGGGGGCGGGTGCTCCGCCTCGCCTGCTGCTACCTCCGCAGGCTGCGCTGTGCCTGCCGCAGCAGCGTGTCGAAGTCCAGGGAGTCAAACTTGCTTTTGACAGGGGCCGGGTCGAAATCCTCTCGGTTTGAGTCTGGAAGACACAGGGAGAGGCTGCCTTGAGCCATGGGGACACTGGCTCTGTTTCAGCCATCCCCACAGCAATTCCTCCCCACCCCACTTCACATGCCAACCTCTAGACCCAGAGCTGGGCTGATGGGAGGACCAGAACTGGCCTACGTAACAGTGCTGGAGGGATACGGAGCCCCCATCCAACCTCCCCCCAGGGCAGAGCTATCCCTGGACATGGCCCTGACCAGTCAATTCTGGCTGACCCCAAGGATGGGGACCCCTACACATCTGGGAAGGGTGGATGGAGGACACAGGGTGCCACCCCCAAACTGGGGGCTGCACAACTCACCCAGGTCGGCATAGTTCCTCCTGCAGAACTGCCGGCGGCCGCCGAAGCACAGGTCGAAGGGCTGCTCGTCCGGGCGCCGCAGCTTGTGCCCACTCTCGATGGCAGCAAAGGCTTCCTCAGCATAGCGGTAGGTGACAAAGCCATAGTTGTCCCTGGAGCCGGAGCAGAAGAAAGGAGATGACCAACAGCACAGTACGTTGGTCCCTCTTTGGTCTGCACTGTCCCCCTCAGGAATGGGGAAAGGACCAAGAGGAGCCATCCCTGGGAAAGGGCTGCCCCATGTCCCTGAAACTCACCCCTCAGAGCGGAAGTGCAGGGTGCATTCCTCGATGTCACCGAACACAGAGAAGCGGTGCCGCAGCTCTGACCGTGTCATCCTGCTGGGGATCTTGCCAATAAACACCACTCTCCGCTCCTCCTGCGGGCAGGATGCACCGTCCCGTGAGATGGGAACAGGATGGACTCGATGTCTCTGAGCCCTCCCAGTGAACAGGACCGCTTGCAAGAGCTCCCTCCCCACATTGCCACCCATCACACCATGCCCTGGCCAGAGCCTCCCACCAATGCTGCCTGTGAGGCTGCAAACCCACGGCTTTCTGAAGTGATGAAGGGGCCAGGGACCCCCAAAACTCCAGCCCCAACTTTCCAGCCCTGCAGCACTCACTATTGCACGTTCCTTCTGGAGGATCCTCTGCCTTTGGTAGTGGTCCTGTGCATCATAACTGTATCTGGCAGAGCAGAAACCAGACGCGTGAGATACAGGGGCATGGTGGGGGCCAGAAGAGGGTGATCCCAGACACAAGGGAGATACCGAATTTGTGGGTCAACCCCCGCCCAGGACACAGGAAGCCCAGAGATGGGTTGGTGGAGCTCATGTCCCTGCAGGGTGGTCACGCTCACCTTCTCCACCTGTTACTCCTCCTGTGGGGTGAGGGGGAGCGGGACTGGCTGCGTGATGTGGACCTGGATGAGTAGGAGGATGCCGATGATGAGGATGAGGACCTGTCCCGGGACCTGCCACATGAACCACAGCTGGAGCGGGAAGAGGAGCTGTGGGAACATCTTGAGCGGTACCTGGGGGACAGAGAGACAAAACTTAGTGCCAAGGCCTTCCCCCGCCCAGCGCCGTGAGGCTCCAGAGAAGAAAAGTACCATCGTCCCCAAAGTACCAAGCAGGACCCATCTCCAGGGTGAACTGAGCTATGGAAATCTCTGCCCAAGTTTGACAGGGTAGTAATGACACTACAGGGATGTCGCTCCACTTGGCTCCAAACACCACAGTGAAAAGGGAGCAGGCAACAATAGGCACAGCCTCTGAAGAGCAAGAAATTCTCACAAGGGAACCATGCAGCACATGGCTGTTACTGGGCAAGGGCCCAGGAGTGGCCAGGGCTGCCGCTCTGAGCCCCACATAGTGCACAGGATGACACCAGAGACATCACACCCACACTGCACTCAGCAGCCATGCAAATGGAGACTGCACATGCCTCCAACCACACCGAGGCCATGACATGCACTGGGACAGGGCTGGGCTTCTGTCACCACAGCATCCTGCCCACAAGAGCTTCTCTGGCAGGGCCAGGCAATGCTTAAGGGCAGCAGGACTGAAACCCCTCTGGGATCAAGCTGTGCTGCCTACAGCCAGCAGCAGGGTCCTCTCTGAACATGCTGCCCCATGAGTGGTACCCACCGCAGGCAAACCCAGGCCCCAAGCAGGACATGCTGCCTGGTATTGCCACATATTCTTCTGGAGAACAGCAGATCAGGATGGCACAGTCTGTGGGGACATTTTCCAGCACAGGGCCAGCTGCATCTGCTGGAAAGCCAAGCCAGGCAGTGCAAGTCCCTGAAGTGCGCATCCCTGAGGCACAGCACTATATATGTGCCCTTTCTAGCTCCAGCCTCCACACCTATTGACCACCGATGGGGGGGCCTTGGTTGGACAAGCCCTTCATGCCCAGTGACCTGGGATGTCTCCAGAACGGGCTGAACACCCAGGGAAGGGCAGATGAGGGATCCGTTGTCAGCTCCAGTGCCTCCCACCCAGCTGGGACAGGCCATATATCCCTCAGAAGCACAAGGACTCCAAAAGAAACACAGCCCGCAGAGCCACCCCACTTTCCTACATAGCCACCTCCATAAGGAGCATGAAGGGCTCGAGGCAGTCAAGCCAGATGGGTTTCCCTCTGCTCACCTCCAGCGGCTCCCTGTGGCTCCTCTCATTTCTACATCTGGGGCTGCACCAGCCCCACAGCACAAACACCAACGCTTGCAATAATACCCCAGAAAAAGCGTCCAAAAGCCAAGGTGCAGCCAAGTACTCATACCACGGTATTCCAGGGTAAGGAAGCCTGGCTGAGCAGTGGCTTTGCAGACACACCTGCCCAGATGTGGAGTTCAGCCAGACACCCACTGGCGGGGTGTTGCAGCAGCAGCCCTGGTCTCTCCGAGCCAGGCACCCCTTCAGAAGGGCCACAAGGACAAAAAGATCAAATACAGACATTAAGTAGGTTCACAAAGAGGTGTCTGGGCACTCTTGCGGAAGACCGGCCACCAGACAATTGCCCAAAGAGCAAGCAGACACACTGCCGCTTACCTTCGCCATCGCTTGGATGGTGGGGAGAATGATCGGGACCGGGATCGGGAAGACGAGGATGAAGACGAAGATGAGGATTTGCTAGCTCCGTCTGAACTGGAGCTGAAAGAGCGACTGGCACGGCTCTGGCCAGCCCTCCAGCTTCCTGCGGGGGGGCTGGGCGAGTCCCGGGGTCTCCGGTAGCAGCGCAGGGACCTCTTGGCAGCAGCACGGCTGGGCTGGGTCCTGGGAGTGCTGTGAAAAAGTATGTTTCTGGAAAACCCTGCAGACACCGTTCACTTCTTTAGGTTCTCAGCCCGGGCATCCTCATCCGTCTAAAGAGGTACAGAGACACTG
>JAAGNO010022788.1:21604-32555 GCA_033439905.1 Ceryle rudis | reverse complement strand
GGTGGGGTGGGGGGGGCGTGGGTTGTGGGTTGGTGGTGTTGGTGGTGGGGTGGGGGGGGGGGGGTTGGGGGGTGGGCGGGGGGGTGGGTGTGTGTTTCTCCTCTGAACTTTCTTTGTGTAAGATGGGGACTTTGGTTTCAACATCTTAATTTTCTGGGGCAGCAACCAAAATTGAAGATTTTTGATGTGTGAGGTGTGGGCCGTTACCTTGCAGCTTTTCAATGTTTCTACCTCCATACATTTTAAAGTGGAATGCTATGGGGTTTTTTTCTTTGTTATGTTAGGCAATATAATAATTTTTTAATTATTTCTCCTAAATAGAGTTCAGGAGTGTGTATCTTTAGGAAAATCAGTGCGTGCATCTGTTTCCCCCTCATTCCTCTGTCACCTGTAAGCCAGCTTTGTTCAAATTGTGTGGAAATTGCAGGTCAAAAATGAATATTTTTGATGCTGTTTTTATGATTAAATAGGCAAACAAAACTCTCATTGATAATCCTATTAAAAAAGGTAAATTTTGTTGTATACTTTTTAATCTAGATGGGGAGAGAGGATACTATGGGTAATGAAGCTTAAGCGGTTTTCTGGGCAGAATTTATCGTATCTTAAATCCATTGTGAAATTATTCCTGGAATAAATTTGTCTTGTTAGTGCACAGGGATAGGTGTTAATCAGAGTAAATAGGCTATGGTTTTTATGCTATAAACAATTATAAGCTATGAACATAAGCTGTGTAATTAAGTAATCAAAACTCCTGCAATTCAGTTTGTGTGCTGCAGAGTGTACACACGTGCATGAAATTGTGCAGTTTACACTACGTGGCAGAGCTACTCAGTTAACTTGCTCTCATTGTGGGATTTTTCCACTTTATGTTACTTTTGTTTGAACAACTCCTATTAATACACCTTTGTTTCATTTTGTGTTTAGGAACTTGTGGTAAATGCATTGGTAATATGGGAAATAAAGCTATTTGCAAGTATGGGCCTTTGCAATTTAGTTGATCACGTTAGGTTCATATGTGTCCCTACGGGGAGCCCCTGTACATTCAATAGTGCTCTGCATGAGCACGGGGGTCCATCTGTATACAGTCCGTTACCTTAGCCTGCAGCTATACCACCTAGAGCTGTGTGCTTATCAGAGCTAATAATGCAAGTAGTGACAGCCTGTCCAGCACGTGTTCAAGAGCCATCCAGGGAAAAGAAACCCCCAAGGGATAAAATTAAACAAAAAAGAAAAATAAAAAAAGGTTTTGTTAACTCAGGAGGTGATCCTGCCACTCTAGTACAGTTAAATGGGTAACCCGTTGCTGTGCTTGGTTGTTAGTGTACCAGAGTATCTTAAGGATGAAGTAACTACGAAAATGTGGCCATCTGATAAAGAACAATTAACTGTTGTGTCTTGTCATATTTAATTTTGCTTAGATTATTTAAATTTACTATGACCTTTTTTTAGATTGTTCCAGTGTAGTTCTTATGTGTGTTGTGCAAGAATTTAGTACTTCTCCATTGTAGAATGATTTCCGTGTTTTTAAGATTTTCAAGCACTTTTTCAGTGAAAATGGATAGATTAGTAATTTTGTTAAGAGGGCAAGCATGCTATTTGCAAAACACTAGTCATTTTCCCCTGATCATTATGTAAATGTGATTTATTGTGTTAATATCCATGCATTGTATGTATGTGAAATTGTGGGCTATTACAGTGTCATAAAAAACAAGCAAAAACTAAACAAAAAACCCCAACCGCGTTGTCTTACAGGAACTTTTCAGTGTATCTGGACAAGCTGTAGCATGAGTTAATCTGAAATAGTATTAAATTCGTGTATTTCTGTATCAGTGTGCCCTTGGCATATAAAAATATGCCTTCAAATTGAAGTAGCTAAAAGGAACATCTGTTTGCCGTTGCCTCATCCATTGCTTTTATGAAATAATTTCTTAAGCAGGCTCTTTTCCTTTAACAAGATTTTTGCTTTAGTTGTAGTAAATTTCAGAAACCTTCATTTTCATCAGAAGGATTATCTTTATCAAAACTTCTGTAGTTTCATCTGGCTGTCCTGTGCTTTCTGTTATCCCTCACTGCTCTGAAACTAGGGACACTCCCTAAAGAAAACTTGCAAGAGCTTTGATTGATCTTGATCATATCTACAGAAATGTTTGTTTGATTTTTTTAAGAGTACTTATCTTGCTGTTCAATTGCCAGTTCTGAAACTTAACTTGATGGGTTTGGGTAGGGAAGAACTACTGAGGGCAGAAATAGGCAAACTTTAAAAATTTTACTCAGTCCAATTTAATTTTGGATTACTTGGCTCGGAAAATAAAACCAGAAACAGCTGACTGACTTGACAGGTTGCGGGTCTGGAATCTGAATAAGTTATCTCAAGTTGAGATCCCAGAAAAAAATTCCTACATCACTGAATCAGTCATGAGATAATTATGTTTATTCTATAGATTTTGCGTATTTGTTGTATTATAAAGGAATTCTGACAACCTTCCAAAACCTCAGTCTTGCTCCAGAGACAAGGACTTTTACCACTAAACTTTTTTTTCTTCTAAATTTTGCTGTCTGCTACTGCTACATGATCTGCGTTTTGGCCCTTCAAGGTCACCAGGATTGACTTGCACTTATCTTCTGTAATTCCTGCTCATTTGTAAGGCTCAAGGATTCAAGTAGGAAACTGAGCTACACACTTCTAAGGGTGAATACAACGATAGGGAGTTCAAAGCAGCCTGGTTCTGCCATTAGGGAAGCAGTGAAGTAAGGGAAGTAATTTGAATGATTAAAAACCTGATCCTGACTGTGACACTGCAGGTAAGAATGTGGCTATTTCTTATAGGAAACCTGTTGTGGGAGATACCCATTTGGCCAAGATGAGAAGTTTTCTATGCTTTTTTTAATTTTTATTTATTTTTTTTTAATGAGAGGGAGACAGGTGTGATTCCACCTCTGTTGAGCTAAGGACCTTCCCTGGAGAAAACTGTTATGTTGGTTCTGTTGGCTGTAGGAACCATGTAATTAAGGCAGCTGCATTCATGTTGCCAAAAAACCTCTTCATACGTGGAAAGGCTTTAAAAAATGGTTTGGGAAGTGTGGCTGGAAAAGGACATTTCCAAGCAGCCACCCTCCTCCCATTCTCCAGTTTCCCCATTAGCGCTCTGCTCCTCAGGGCTCATGTTGATACTTAGTGAAAATGATGGGATGCAACACTACTGCAGGCTTCTCTACAGTTGAGCATGACCAGTGTCAACCAGAGTTTTGATAATGTGCAGTTACTCAACAGTCCTGTCACTGACATTATCTCTGTCCCTGTAGGGGCCACCTGCTCTACCATGACCCTTACACCTGACACATCAAGGCCCATAAGTCTAAAGAAATTTCTGATTGAACTGCATGTGATGCTGCACATTTAAATGCCCAAGTACACCTTTAGATATTCCTTCTTCATAAAAGTCTTGTTATATATATTTTCTCATCAGAAATGCAGATAATGCAGGGTGTGAAATACTTAGTAAATTTCAGCTTGACTTTACTCAGTGATGTTGCTCACTTTCCTTTGTATTGCAGGCCAAGTTCTGGTAATTGCTGGGGGAGGATTAACCTGTTGGAACCTATAGTCATGGTTCTGAGATTGACACTGGAAGATGCTAAGACTGATGGTGGGAAATTACATACAGCTCACTTTTAAAAGTTTTGACGAGTCTTATCTTTGTGAAGCAAATTAAAACTAAAGTCACCATTTATAACCGAACTGTGCTCGTGTGTCATGTGCTTTGTTTCATTGTGAAAATATAATCTTGACGATTTTTTTTTTGAACTCGCGTATTTTAGGATTATCTGGGAATATAGTGATCTTCTAATTGACCAAACCAAATCTGATAAAAATCAATGAGTTAACATGACGACAGCTGGTAACTTTTTTTTAATTGAGCTGCTATGACCGGTAATTATTTACATGTGCATGTGTACTTATTGCTCAGAATTTGATGGAGGAATCAGATTTTTATGACTGGAATGATCTCTTATAAGGATGAAAAAAAGAATGCTTCCTTACTACCTGCAACCTCACTTTTGGGAGAAGAAAGTTAGTATAATTTGAGAACGTAGTTTCAATCTGGCGTCAGAGCTGCAGGTAGAGAAGGGGAGAAGAATATTATCCTCCGTTGCTGTACTTATCTGAATATTAATGCATTACAGTCATATCGCATGTGACCCCATGATCCTACACAAAGCTGTTGAGATTACTGTTGTATGTTGTGCAGTTTTCAGTTACTTAAATCATTGTAGATGTTTTGATAGTGTACAGCTGTATTTGGCATTGGCAGTAAACTACTGTGTGTTTTTGCCTGGGTAGCATTGCTGACGATTAAGATGCTGAATTTTTATATGATGTTCTTGTTTCTGCGCAATGGCTTTTATTTTGAAAAAATTATTCAGCTATATATATTTACATGAACATTTACTCTCATTGCATTTAACTATATGAATTAATACAATCTCTAGAGGGATTATGGTATATTGAGATTTGCTTTAACAAACTGTGCAGAGAGAACAGCTATATGTAAATTACAATTTGAAAAAATGAGATCCTTGATCTCATGGTCTTTTTTCTTTTTTTTTAATGATACTTATAGCATTAACTCCCCTAAACTAATTTAGGTGATTTTTATAGAAAAGAAATATGAGAGCGTATAGTGTTGCTTGGTGATGGATATTTAAGTATTCTAACTAGTGTTAGGACTTTGAAGAAAATGTTTAGGGAGGGAACTTGTCCTATTTGACTATTTTTCTTCTTCCCCCTTCCATGTCATTTCAGCCCAGCTGATGACAAGAAATAGGTCAGACTGCTAGCTTTACTACTGCAACTTAGTTGTGTGTGGGGTTTTATTTTTTTTATTAGGGAATGGAACAGCTTTTACAGGGACAAAGAGAAATGAAATCACTTTCAATGAAAGAAAGAGGCCTCATTATAGCCACCAACAGCAGTTATTGACAGCTACACTTCCTATTAACAAGGAGCATTTAAGAGTTTGGCTCTTGGATCTTTGGACTTGATCTAATTTGCTAGCATTAATTAGTTTCTTTTGAGCACAGACACTTGGTGCTCACAGCTATAGATTTGGAGGACTAATTAGGACAGAAAATTGAACAGAATGGGGTGAGGCATTAACCTTCAACCATTACCAGCTGGGGCTCTGATAAAGACCACAGAGTCCAAATGCTCCTATTCATGCAAAGAGTACTCTAATGAATATCAATTTCAGCCAGGTTGCCTTATCCTACAAGCACTGTCTTAATTTTGATTCTCTTACCGTGTAGATGTGGTGCTGCGGGACGTGATTTAGTGGTGACCTGGCAGTGATTGGGTTAACAGTTGGGACTGATGATCTTAAAGGTTTCTTCCAACCAAAATGATTCTATGATTCTATGATAGTGATAGTGATAGTTCAAAGCTCGTAGATGACAACCTCAAGAGGTTACCTATGTTTTATCCAGTCTTTCAATTTGGTTTTCTCAACTTAGAGATTTTATATTGGTTTCCAGTTAAGATCATGAATTTCCAGTTGTTTTCCCTGTTCAGCATAAGTACCTTACCATAGCACAGATTAATTACATGGTATTAACAAATACTGGTTTAAATATGCTGTCTATTTTTGATTGTTGTAGTACAGGGTAGGAGTATCCGTGACAGTAGCATTGAACAAGCTAACTGCCCAAGGTTGAACAATAGGATTGCTTCTTTTGAAGCTTTTAGGATGCGCTACAATTATTATATTGTGGTGTTGATGATCCAATTTTAGGAGGAAAACTGTTCTTTCAGACTGTAGATTGGTAAGAGTTTTAATATTTGCAGAGGGGAAGTACTTTAACTGTATACAAAGAAAGGAGAAAAATAATTCCTTTGTCATTTTGTACCATTTCTTGGATTATTTTACGTGTTGGAATTGAAATGAAGATCCAAGATCATCAGTTGGTTCTACCTTTTAGTCATATCACTACTCACTGACAAACTCCCCATCAAATCTGGATCATTGTTTCTCTCTCCATGCAACTTCTGTACCTGTAAATTCCTTGCCCAGGGATGAGAAAAGTGTAAAAGCCTCTTCTTTGACAGCCTTTCTTCAAACGTGTTTCTTTCAGGAAGGATGCTAGAGGTAATGACTTTGGAAAAAAGTTACATTAGTGACTTTTGAAAAGTTGCATCTGTTTGGGTTATGTCTACGTTTAGCTATCTGAGGCTAAGGTTGCTTTTTATGTGCTCTTTTTCCAGTTCTCTACTGATAAACCCTATCTTGTTAGGTTGAATAGCTGGTTCCATATCTTAGGGTCCTGGTGAAGTTGTTTTGGTGCAAGCTGTGAAAATAGAGAAATTCAGACTTGCCTGTAGCTACTGATCTTGGGGTAAGTCTTCAGAGAACCACTTTTTGCTGGCTATCTATGAGGTGAGTGTCCATAGGGCAGCAGCAAGTAGGTAGGGAAGACATGGTCAAGTTCTTTCAACAAAAGGGGGGAAGCTAGCTGTAGCCTCTTACTAATACCAGGTTTGTATCTTTTCCTGGAATATGCGCTATTTGCTGCTTCTCATAATCTCCTTTCCCAATTGATACATTTTGATTCTTCTGTTTCAGTTGTTCTCACTGCTGGCAAGTGAGGGCATACCTGGGATTCTGTGGGGTTTTTTTTGTATCCATTCATTGATGGTGGTGATAACTTACAGATACCATAGCTTATGTATTGTAATATTACAGTAGTATATTACTTTACACATAGCAGCACACTGTTAATGGCAGTACATGTGAGTTACAGTAACTCTTATTTTAACTGCATGTCCATTGTGTTGTATTAAGTAGTTGCCTTGCAACTTTTGGATTATAAACCCCTCTTAGATACTACATTCAACAGCAACACAGTTAGCACTTTGTGTAAATAAATCTAATACTTTTAAGAGGTCAGGCTATGTTCCCTTTGCATGTGTATAAATATTTATATTGTATATGAATTATGAATATTACCCTGGGGTTACTTTCACACAGAAAATAGGTTATTTTTCAACTGAATGTGTTGTGTAGATACCATTAGGTCGAGCAGTGGAAAACAGAACTTAGTTTGGTCAAAAAAGTAGCTACTCTGCATTCAGAAGTACAATAAATACTGAGTTTTCAGTAGCCTACAAGAAGTGTATTGACCTTGTAAAAAGGGTATGATATTCAGGGTAAGGTAAGAGTGGAAAACTTCTGACCACCGTTCTTTAGCAAATGCGTGAAGTTGGCAGTTGTGTATGCCAAAGAAAACTGCTTATCCAAATCACAAAGATTGAAACGAAGTACTAACTCAAATTGAGCTACATGGGAATCAGAATATTAGTTGCAGTTTCATAAAATATGCTTTGCTTTTATGAGGCAGTGCATTGTGAAAGTTGTAATTTTGATGTCCATTATTTCCTGTAGATTGGAGAGCTATACCTGTTGTACATACCTGTGTGGGATATTGTGCATCAGCGAGCCAGTCAAAAAAAAAGGGTGGAGATCCCAGGCCTTCTCAGGCAACAGGGGAGTGCAAGTTCAAGTTGGCACTTGAACTTTGGCAAATAAAAACACATGCGATAAGGTGTGGCGGTCTAAGTGGTATTCATGCTTTTTTGTGTTGTGGAAACATCAGAGCGTGTTCAATGAAATCTCAAATTTTCTTTCTGCTTTGGGATGAAAACATTTTCAACTTCTTTGTCCATGTGGAACAGTAGTTCTAAAGATTGCGTAGATTAAATTGAGCAAGTTGTCCCTCTGGCACTTTTTTTTTGATATAGATCCTATGGTAACCACTAAACAATAGACAGCTTTTTTAAAAAGTAGAAACAGTGTTGTCTATTGCTGAGTAAAATCGCACTCCTGTACATTATTGTTTGGGTCCTTATAATAATGGCAACAAAAAATAATCCTGCTCTTTGCACCCCCAAATTTATTTTTGATTCTATTGTAATTGTTTTCCAATAGTTGTCTCTGTGATGCTGCATAAAAAAAGAGTAGGGATGTCTGTGCTTTAAAGAGTGTTCCACTTACAGGTCTGATGCCTAAGGAGGGAGTAAAGGCTACGGTAATAGAAGGTCATAAACAAAAAGGTCATCCCTCTGAATTTTAGTTTTAAAAGTTTATCACCTTCAAGAAGCAAAGAAGTGTGCAGAAAAGAGCACCTGGAATGTGTACTGCCCAAGATCAGGATAGATACCTTCACATGAAGTGTAAGCATACGACAGAAGGCGAGAGTGTTTTGCATAAGGAATCAAGAGCTGCAGAGCTGGTCGGTCAGAGGATGTGAAAGGGGATGGGCAAGGAAGACTAGAGCTGTACAGAGCTTTAGAGATACGGATGAGACTTTAGATTTATGATCAGGGAGCAAGAAAAATTATTTACCTGCTGCATTCTAGATTTGAGAGGGATAGTAGTAAAGGATTTGAAAGGAATCATAAGGGATGGAAGGTAACAATTCTGATGGGATAATGAGTAGGAAAGGAATTTAGAATAGGGATTTTGAAGAAGATAGTGTAGAAGAGTACTGCATGAAAATTTGCCTCGAATGGAGGGAACAGGTTCTTCTCGTGATATCCACTGTATTGTGAAAGAGTTGAAATAGTTGTAGGGAATTTTGGACTTAAATTATGGTATTGCTGGATCTGCCTTCTTACCTTTTTCCTATGTTGAGTTTAAAGAAAGGCTTCTTTAAGTTTGAAATAACTTTTTTGATTTCTAGTAGTTTTGTTCAGGATTTCCTTCTATGAGTTTTATCTCAATATAAACTAAATAGAGCCTCCAAGCCTCCAGATCAAAAATATACTTTAAGGATACTTAAATAATACTTTTTGAAACACTACATCATACAGTCTGCTTATGTGTGTAAATTCATCATTACACTTGAATACCAGGCTTGGTAGAGATCTTGCTTTGTTTCTTGGTGACAGAGATACCCTATACACCTTGCTGTAATGGGATGCTTATTAAGTTGGCGAAAAAGCAGCGCAAAGGTGTGGCTTGAGATGTCATCTCACCTGTGGTTGTAGACTATTAATTCAACTTTTTAAAAGTCATTTTATGGAGATAACACCTTATGTTGGTGAAAAGGACTTCTGCATGCTACGCTATAGTTTAGTATGTGGGAAATGTATACAAGGTGTATAATGTGAAAGCACATAAGAGGAAGTTGAAAGCAGGACTTCTTGATGCAATCTAGATGGGTCTAACTGCTTTTATAGCATTAGCTTCAATTCTATACGGAGGTGGTCAAACCTGAGTCTGCTAGAAAATTATGTCCTCATTGGAGGGCACATCTATCAAGTACAAGAGGAATGCAGGGCTGGGAAGGACTTTCAGAGTAAGACACTTTGGCCCATCATCTTTTGTGGCCATAGCTAGTATGTCTGTTTGTGCTGTAATCTGATTAAAGTTGCAGCTTCCACAGGCAGGCTGTTCCAATGCTTAGTTATTTTTTACTGTGCAAAGAATGCTTTTTGTTTTCTAAATTTTGGGGTTTCTTAGATGTATAAACTATCTTTTCTTTGTATATCAAGGCATTTATGTTCTCAGACATTGAGCAGATTCTTGGTAGTGGTCTGAATAAAAGCAACGCTTTGAATGGAAGAAATAGGACAATCTGTTTTATCTAAAGACCCAAAAAAAGGAAAAAGAAAAGGATTGTTCAGTAACCATATGGAAAACTGTTTCTACCACTGAGTCCCTGAGATGGCTTAGGGAAGGTGTTGAACCCTGAGATTCCAGAGTTGTTTTTAAGAGCACGGAGAATTTTAAAAAAAAAGAAAAAAAAAACCCCAAAACCTTTATGTCACAATGTAAAAAAAAAAAAAAAAAAAAGTTTACATTTACAGGGAGAACTATTGCTTCAGGGTAAAGAAAATGGTATCTAGTAAACAAGAGTGACCACATTCTGCAACTGCAAATACTATACTTAGTTGCACATTACTTTTTTTCTGCCCTTGGGGTAGTAATTTTCTACAGTGAGTCTGACAGTCCAGTCAAAATAATTCAGAAGGCCAATGTTGGAAAGTACTCTTTATTTTTTTGTGGTGTAAATAATCTTTGTCATTCCTCATCTGTCCTGATTTCCTCCTCTTCTTTGCATAAGCTCTCCAGCTTACAGTGTGCCTCCTGTTCATTAAGTAAAGTATAGTCTAAACATTGCTGAGGAAATTGAGCTCCTAAATATAGAAAACCTCTGTGTTACAGGCTTTGCACAAGTATTAGTTTGTCTGTGATGCCCATCATGGGTATACCTATAGAATAGTGCCTGTCTTGGATGCCATCCCTTTTCCTACCCTAGCACTGCAGCTTGCACAAGTTTGAGTGCGCGGGAAACCTCCCTCCTATTTCTCTCCAGATTGCAGAGCACCTCAGTGAGGGAGACATTTGAGAGCAAAAGTCAATGTGGTTGAAGAAGCGCAGCATGCTGAGAGAGACCCAGTGCAGCAGGGCAAGCACATAGACTCTCAGGGATTCAAATGGGTATATTCCTTCTGCCTGCTGGGAAGATCAGGATGAAATGTTTACATTCTTGCATTATTTTAAGGCACTGTTCTGTGTTACTACCTTAAGGTAGTCTTTGACATATATCTAGTCAATGAGCAGAAACTTACTGTTGCTTTCTGTATAATATGAAAAAGAAGAAGGTAAAAAAATGTATATTGTTTGGGATTATATAACCAAAGATTTAATTACCAATTAATTCGTAATTGGTTAACTAATGAATCTTTAACAGGATACTAACAGCTCAGAGCTTCTGTGGTTTCTTCAATAACTTCTGTCCAGTGTCTTATGTTTAAACTGTTTTATATTACCTACATCTAATGATGCTTCATTACTGTTGAGTAATAGTACTAATATTGAAAAAGGGTCCTAATAGTAATAATATAGTCTTCATAGTACTAATAGTGAAAAAGAGTCCCCTTGCTTCAGCAAGG
>JAAGNO010022788.1:4425-21504 GCA_033439905.1 Ceryle rudis | reverse complement strand
TGAAAAAGGGTCCTAATAGTAATAATATAGTCTTCATAGTACTAATAGTGAAAAAGAGTCCCCTTGCTTCAGCAAGGCTGTTGTCTAAGTTGATTTTGATGCGCTTCATCTGTTAGGTAGCTATAAAACTTCAGCAGCTTTAAAACAGAATACTGTTTGTGGAATCTGTCCTCTTCACTCTGCCATCAAATTCATGTAAATACTAGTTCCTGACTGTACATAAACTTTAGAGAAACGTCACTGTTGGGCAAAGAAGACTTAGTAAATTACAACTCCCCAAAATATTTTTTGCACTTCTACGGAAGGAAGATATTTAACAGAGTTGGCAATTTTTGCTTTAGCTTCATTCTCCCAACAGACTAGTAATTCAGGCGAATAGTCCTGGTGTCATGTCATCTATTTGTATTCTGCTCTTGCCATTTAAATACCAATTCAGGAAAATAGGGCATGTGAATTTATTTTTTGTTCCCTAAGTTAAATATGTTAGTTCCATTCTCTTCAAGATAACTATTTGTGCATTCAGATAGGCATTTATTGACCTGAATTTAACTATTGTCTCCTTACTGCAGTTGTTAATGAAAGGTAAGAGTCCATGTTGGATTTTTAAATGCAAAAATATATTATTGTCTCTGTGGAAAACTGCTGTATTGACATGACTACAGAATTAAGTTCTCTTCTAAATGATAACTAGTTGATCTTAGGAAACAAATGAAACATTTCACAGGCAATTCTATTAGTGCAACCTAATTCTGCTCTCATGGTCTTTCCCAAGGCCTGTAGTTCACAAAAGTATTTTCTCTGTGAGGCATAATCAGTAGTCTCAGTGCAGTGCTGCCTGTTCCAGACCTGACATTACTTTCTTCCGTTGCGCTAGTGTTTGAGTTGCAGTGACTTGACTTGCTTGAAAGCTAGTTCAGCCACTTTAATGAGGATAAAAAAATAATCTCTGTGAGTGTGTTAAAAGTACTTCAAGGTAATTTAGTGTTTGCGTTGCTGTACTTCAAGTCCACCTAGATACATTTTGCAGAAAAGGTAAATTGTAAGCGATTATAATTGCTTTATGTGAGCAGGTGAAATTCCCTAGTTTCTAATGTAATATAGTCAGTGTCTTAAGTTTGATTACAAGGTTTTTATGCTAAACTTTAGGTTCTACCATGTGCTGTGGGCATCCATATAAAGAGATATGGTAGTAACATGTTTTTTGTGTGTCCAAAGCCTAACTGAGTGAACAGTAACTTTTTACTTGGGCAGGTTTTGTACTAACAGTTCTCCAGTGCTCAAGTCCCTATGCCTTGGATGAACTTGTGGCAAGAATTCAGAATGATCGCTTAAAGCTTGTTGTATTTCAAGCAGTCAGAGAGGATGAACCTGAGTAAGAAACAGTGTCTAGCTCTCCTCTTCTCTCTTCTTCACTCTTTCAAAGATCCAGAGGGGCAGCAGTTACTCCATACTATTCAGCAGTGTTCAGAGAGAAGATCCTTGTGAGTGGAGCACTATCCTTGGAGACTTCTGTTGGCTCCTTGAACTCCTCCTTTATGATTTTTTAAGACATGTAGGATCTGAGACATTTCATCCCAGTTCTAGTCATCTGAAAGTTATGTCTAGTCTAAACTGGCCATCCTTTTTAAATCTCTTAGGTGGGACCTAACTGCATCCTGGAAGCACAGTGTGCACTCTCTCTCTCTGTTTTGTGTCAAGGCAACAAGGACAGCAAAGTATTTCCAGAATCAGCTTTAGGCAAGACACGTAAATTAGGTAAAGTGAATTCCATTGGCAGTCATTTTTAGTGTCTGTTTACACATGTAGGTAAGGGTAAGACCATATATGAAGGAGAAATGTGTCATTGCATTGGTATGCATAAAGGAATGAATTCTGCTTTGAAAAAAATGAATTTTTGTTAGGGTATTTGATCTCTCGAAGAACCCGGGCAGAAACCCCTGGGCTTTGTGAGCATTTGCTAAGGATGCCTTTCAGCTGGTTTTTTCCTCCCTATCTCACTCAGGTTGCACCACATCACTTGGGAATGTCACTGATTTGCTAGTGCCACCCCTAATGTTACAAGATCAATATGTCTGCAGGTTCTATGCAGCTGTGGACTGGCAGGATAGTAAGTGCCTTTCAGGTACCACCAAGATTTGGTGGAAGGTAGGGAAGAGGCAGTCGGTGCCTGTTAGTTCATTACAAACAAGGCTCAGCTGTACACTGGACTTACCAATTTTAAAATTTGGGCAGGACACTTGGAACTGAATGAAAATTTTTTACTTTTGTGGCCCAAATTCCCTTTTATTTTCTTC
Organism: Ceryle rudis; assembly: GCA_033439905.1. Classification (NCBI taxonomy): domain Eukaryota; kingdom Metazoa; phylum Chordata; class Aves; order Coraciiformes; family Cerylidae; genus Ceryle; species Ceryle rudis. The sequence continues at coordinate 19,210 of JAAGNO010022788.1, read as the reverse complement.
TTTCACCACTAGCAGCAGGCCTGGACTCTATTTGAAGACTAAAGAATAAATAAAACTATTCTCCATAACTAACTTGCCATTTTATTTCCTCTTTTCATCACTTTTTTTTAAATCCCTGGATACTTATGATATAGAAGGCTGAAATCATAGTATGTAGAGGGAAGCAGGCAAGTAATCCCATCAGTATAAGCTTAAATTCCTAAGTCTGAGACTTTCAACCAGCCTGCTGTACAAGAAAACAGATGCCATGCAATAAATTAATACTAAGCTGAATAATAAACAAGATGTATTGTTAAAGGCCTTCAATGCAAAGAAAGTGATTTCAGTCTTTCATATGCTTGTGTTCTGTCTTTGTTTAAATGAGGGCCTTGCATGTGTTTTCTTTATTGTTCTCTTTTGCGCACATTTGAGCTTTGTTGGGTTGAGAACTCAGTCTCTGGTTGGGTAGTGGTGATTAACTTACACTAAATAGGCAGCAGTAATGTGATTTGAGAATGAAAAGGATTCATTTCTTTTAAATGAGGGGAAAAAACCCCAAGGTTGAAGGAAATAGTTTACATAATCTGTAAACTAGTTAAGGAGCTGAATATTTATGCAGGTTGAAATTGAAGCGTAGTTGCCCTCTAGGGGTTTCACATCAATACAGCATATGCTGGCTTTTGGGTGGGTTTCCTTTTTTCTTTCAGAATAAAGGTGAGAGAAGTCTTTGGAAGAACTTACATACTGACAAATCTGTGGTGGTGGAGGCATGTGTACATCTGCATTCAGTGAGTAAAGCTCATTTAGTTCAGAACACAGAAAATGGAGGAAACATTTTTAGCCAGACTATGTTCTTGTAATTTCCCGTAAAGAAAGTACTCACAGCCATCCAGTCATGGCACTGAGAGGTCCCAAACGGGAAAGGAAAGATCCTTACGTAGAAGGCGGGATACAGCCCAAAGAGCTTTCAGTCCTGAGTAGATACAGAAGGCAAAAGGTTGTGCAGGGATGCAATAGATGCTGCTGAGAAAGTCCTGGCAATAGAAGCATGAGACCCTCAGTCAAGTTTCTGCTTGTGTCCTAGCCACTGAATGTTGCTTTGAGTTCTTAGTGTCCTAAGCAGCCACTGGCAAATGTGCAGGGGTCTTCTGTCACATCTTGCCTTACAGCAGGTTGAGGCCTGTTCATGGCCTGTGACTGGACTTGTTAGAAACAAACTTTGTCTCCTCCTTTTAGAAAGCCATTGACAAAAAATGAGTAGTTCTTGTTTGTTTGGGTAGCATATGATGTTTCATAGGAAGTATCCACAGGAAGAAGCGTGACTAAAATGGTTTCTAAACTAAAGCCACATATATATCTCCTTGGCTAAACTTTTGATGTCTCTTTTGCCCTCCTTTGTCAATGGTTTGTAGCAGATGTATTGCTAGTATTTTTTTGAAAATTGCAAAATAAATTATTTAAAATGTAACCATTTTTCTAAATATTGAAAACACGTGGTTATTTTTGTTGCTCCTTTCATAGCAATGTTGAGACTCTGTTACTATAAAACCTTTTTGCATCAGAAACAAGATGTTTGGAGCGGGCAGAATAGATGCACTTAAACAAGCACCTTCTCCCAAACTTGACTTCATGTGTGCATACAGCTTAAGGAATACAGGGTAGTCAACTGTCAGAAGTTAGAGCACTGTCCCCAGGGCTTCATTATAGGAAACTGAGTCTGGATTTGTGCCAGTGAAGTCTATGGTGTTACACAGATTTTTATGCCATTTGCCCATTATGGTTTACACTGAAGAACAGCTCCTCTTTTTTGAAGGACTTTGATAGCTGACAAAGAGTTCTGGTGCATTTTGTTTTGCTTTGTGGATTTCTCAAAGGCTTGTTTGTAAATCATCTATCTACAAGTATTTCATTTTACTGTCTTCAAAATTATAACCTTTGTTACGGAGAAATGGCCTCTTAATTCCTCTATAGAATCAGGTCTATTACTACAACCTCCTATGGTTTGGCCTGGTACCATGTGGTTCTAACAGCCGGTACCATCACAGGAGCATCTGCTTGGTTCTGTCTGCTCTGTGCTTGGGCATGACATAACGGCTTCAGCCCGGTGCTTCCTTATCAAAACCAGTGACTTTGTAAGTCAACCAGTGACTCTGTGTCATCAAATCTGCCTTCTGCTTTCTGATGCTTGATGTCCAGGCACAATCTTTCTGGGCAGTAAATGATTTCTGGAAGCTATGCATTGGACCAAAAAACATAGTAGGTTAAAGGGGAGGACAGGTTGGTTGTATTTAGGATTTTTTCCTCCTTTCTGTGATCAGTTTCCCTCTGTGAGTAGAAGCACCTGAGCTGACTGCGCTATCATTACGCAAGGTTTTGGTCTGGAACGGAATGGCTCTGTAAATAAGGTTGTAATAAGCTGCCCCTCTTGCACTGTTCCGCATAGTCTTAGCCACATCTGTTCACTTAAATGTCCCTGAAAAGTTTGAAGAAAACATGCATTAGCTTGGGGGAATGTGTGTGGCATGGGGGATTCCTGATCAATGGGAGCATCCTGTTCCTGCAGGGCCACACAGTGCTCACAGTTCATGGAGAGTTTTCCGGAAGCCAAACGAAATACTGAGTTGTTAGTGCCTTGTCATTCGAAAAAGCTTTTGTGCAACACTGTCAAAGATACAGGAAGAATATTGTGGCGAGATTATTTTCTGTCTGCTATTCAGTCCTTTTTAAGTAACTGCTCATTGCAGTCCCTTACTTAAAACAATTTACAGAAGTTGGAAGAAAAAAAGTGTCACACAGTTACTACCAAATTTCCAGGTCTTGCTAAACTTTGTCACGTCCTTGAAACTCGTCTCTTAAAAATCATGAATAGGGAGGTCCGAAATTCTGACTGCCTACATAGTCAGTGATGCACTTTCTTTTGAAAAAGTAATTATACATGTTCTATCGCACTGTGGCCACTATTGAAAAGGGTTGGTTTTCAGTATACAGTTCACAATATAGGCACAGCACAAATTTTTATTTTTCTGAAAAATTGCAGTTCTGGTTCTGTCATCCTTACAAACACTGAGTGGTACCTCATTCAGCAGGAATTCTTCCCACACCTCTACACTGGCATGCACTGAAGGCTAGTAATTTTTGAAAAAAAGAGAGATACGCTGCAAACTAAGGTAAGTGAATGGTAACCTGCATTGGAGATGTTGGGAAGGAATATAGGATGAGTTGGGACCTGTAAAGGAAAATCACTTCCTCTTTTAAAAAAGAGCATAAGTATATTAATCTTTAATATTGTATCCTTGTTGGAGTGCCCAGAAAGCCTGAAATTTTGACCCTATTCTGTATGCCCCAACCCGCCCCCACTCCCCACCTGGAACCCTGAAATCAGTTTCACTTTTGCTTGGAGAGTATTTTGTTTCATTTAGAGGAGGGAGAAGCAATAATAATAATAATGATTAAAAAAATGAACCTTAGGTATTGGAACTTTAGGCTAAAATCCTACTTTTAGACATAAATTGAAGTGGGGGGATGAAAAGAATATCCCCGAAAGGGCCTGCTGTAGATGGGAGCTGTGTGGTTGGTGGTGGAGCTGTGCGAGTACCTCTTCTAGTTACATAAACGGCTGCGCTATCGCCACCGTGTGGTAGACGGACATTACTGCTGGTTCTGCCACTCGGTGAATCTCTGTCCTTTATAAATAATTTGATTTTTTACCGTTGGAGTTCAGCTAAGGAGTCGGTCACTGTGGGACAGAGGGATGTGGATGTTGTTTCTTTTAATCATCTGTTATGCTAACTTCTCAGCTGTCCCTGTGTGGCTCAGCGGCTCCCAAAGGAGGTGGGAGGATAAGCAGCAGCGAGGCTGCTCTGCGCAGCTCAAGTTGGATGCACTTGTTTATATAGAAGCAGGCAGTGACAGACAGTAGCCATGGGGGAACTTGCATTTGTTCCAGTTCTGCCTCTTCCAGCGCCTGGTATGGTAATGCTTGATGTCAGGGATACTTACTGCAGGGTGTGAGGAAAATTCGATCAAGTCAGTCTTGAAGGAAGCAGTTGTTTAAAAACTGTTCAGTTTAACCAGGTGGCTGTGCTTGTTGGGCCTGCTTTAACTGAAGCCTTTTATATATAAGGTAATGCATGTACTTGACAAGAACATTCCTAAAGCAGGTATCTTTAGTAGACAAGTCATGGTTTACCCAAGTAAACCACTTCACAGCAATGTATTCACTTTGCTTAAAAGGTTGGGGTTGTTTTTGTTGTTGTTTTTTGTTTGTTTGTTTTTAATTTAAGTGGGAAGAAAATCCCAAATAGCCCAACAGGTTGTCACCTTTGAGCACTTAAGTCTGCTTTAACTGACAAAGAACAGTCACTGGAAAGCCTTAGACATGATAGTTATGCCCTTGCTATTTCTCCCCGTCTTCTGAGGACATAACCCTCTTTGTACCACTGTGCTTCAAGTGTCTTGCTTAGTCAGAGGCAGGAGGGCTTGTTTCTTAGCTCTGAAGGAGCTGGGTTGCTGGAACTTCATATATGTGACAGTGTACTCTTATTTCTGTGTGTTTAGGGCAAAATGCACATGCATATACATATGTATGTATATGTACACATACACATACAGGCATGTGTGTATACACATGCATACAAAAAATGCTGACAAATCTGGAAGTCCAGGATGGGAGATCAGATCAGGTCGAGTTTGTGCCCACTACACTAAAGCTAACGAATAGATATTCCTCTGCATCATGTTTTCCAAAGCTCCACTTGCTGTTGAAGTCCAAGTTCTGTTGAAGTTCTAGTGATTAAATGCATATTACCAATAAATTATGTCTACCACAGCATTTCATCAGCATTCAGCAATAGTCAGGAAATATTTGGACATTTAAGGTGTACTCTTTTAAAAAAATAATTTCTGTCACTGATTACTTAGGAAAATACTCGCCAAGTTTCACATGTGCATTTAGATTTCTTACCAAACCGAAAACCAACTTCAATCTTTCCACCCCTCATTCCTCAAAAGTCATTTTGGCCACATCTCATGTGTGCAGGACTGACACAGAAACGTAGAATGAGGAAAACTGCCCTGTCCTTGTCCACGTGGGAGAACTTAAGAGCTGCTGAAAGTACCATGAGATTGCATGCATGTATTTTTTTCAAATCTCTGTTTTATAGTTATACTTACTTTAGTCTGGTGTATTTTTGTTAACCAGTTTTAGGTATTTGTTTGTCTTTTCTTGGTTTTACTGACTTGAATGCTGGAATTACTGTATTGGGCTGTGTTCCTCAGTTTTGTGGTTTTGTTTGGGTTTTTTTTTTGTTTGGTTGTTTTTTTGTTTTGTTTGTGGTTTGGTTTTTTGTTGTTGTTTGTTTGGGGGTTTTTTTCCTCTAAACAAAGTTCCTGTTTCTTAAACTGGCTGCTTTTCAGTTTCATTCACCATCTCTTAGTGCTTACTATGAAATTAGGAAGACAAGGTCCAACAATCTCCTGTGGACAAGTGTGGGTTAATTGGGACAGTTAGGAGTACTTCCCTGCTGCTGCTTGGGCGTTCTGGATATACCTCTGGCTAAAATCCACAATTCTCAGTCCGAATGAGAGCAAGTTATAGATTGCAGAGCACATGTAGTGAGTCTAGTGAGAGCTTCCCCCAGTGCGAGCCTTTGCGTCATACAGGAATGAGACTGTGTCTTCATCATTCATGGCTTTCTTGGATTTGTCACTTCTTGATGGTAGTTTCTTAAAATCCTCTTCCCCCCCCCCGCGAGGTGTGGTCTTTAATGATTGCTGGGTATGAAAACAACAGAAACCCTGTTAATGTTTCTGTATGAAAAAGTAGATCAGTGTCTGAGCAGTGCTTCTGTTCTGAATTATGTGATGTTGGAGAATCTCTACGTGCCTTACATGTGTTTTCAGAATTAGTGTGGTATTGTGGTTTCTAACAAAACCCAAGAGACAACACAAATGGAAAAAAAAAATGTATAACTTTAGAAACCATTTAAACGAGCCATTGATTTCCTACATTTGTTTGAAAAGCTCCTCCTAAGACAATTTCAGAAAAGAAATTCTCTTGCCAAGTGTGAGCACTTGACCAAACACAGAAACTTGTAATATCTATGCATTTAAGAGATGAAAACTTTGAAGACTGTTGCTTCTAAGTGAAGGTAGAAGGCATTTACAGAGCGAGTAACTGGATTGTTCTGAAAAAAACCCAACCAACTGCCAACAAAAACCACCTGCCAGACATTTTTCATCTGTGCAGAGTGCCTTTCCTCCCTGCTGCTTTGGCCTATTCGACATCCAGCCGAGGGGTGCTTTGAGGGCAATGAATTTTTGCATCAAGATTTTGAAAACTTGCTAATGAATAAGACTTCCATAGTAACAGGCATATAACCACAATTGCAATAGTTGGGACTTCCCCAGGACTTAAGCAAGCTGGAGCAGGTAGATGTTGAAGGAATTCAAGCTAGCATGTGCCTTTTTGGTATTGGGGTGGGGTTTTTTTTCTTTTTTCTTCCTCCTCTTAACTTGGAGAGTTGTCAGTTTAGACCCCTTCTGCAAGTGATTGTAAGGGTTATGAAAGGCATGTGTTTCAAGGTATAAGCAAAGCTTAGAGTTGATAGGGGTTAGGAAGAAACTTGAGAAAATGGCTTTCATAATGCAGACGGTCTGGCATTTTTTTTCTGAAGCAGCTGTACCTGGCATCTGAGAAAGATAGTTTACAGGACAAATGGGCCCTTTTTCTCATTCAGTATGTTATTTTCTCATCTCTAACTGTAAATGTCACTGTCTACGTTTAGCTCATCTCAGGGGCTAAGCTATAGCAGTTGCCCAGCCCTCTAGAACGTGGATCGGGAAAAGGAGAGGAGACTCACAGGTCAGAACAAAAACAGATTTAATGGAACAGCAAAACTAATACCCATGCCAGTGTAAAGTAAACAAAGTTATACTCAGCCCATCAAATGCATGTATCGCGGTCAAGAATAAATGGGAAGGCAGTCCTCAAGAGTGGGAAGAGGGACCGACTCCAAACTGCTGATGGCCTGCAGACCTTGGCAGGCCTATGACTGTCCCAGTGAAACCAGGACAGTCTCCTGAAGCAGAGTCTTCAGATTTGTTCCCGGCATATTGATAACGTGTATTCTTGACTCCAAGGCAGTGTGTTTAGACAAGGAGTTTCTGGGGTTTTTCTGGCAATATTCTTCCTCTGCAGATCACAGTTTTGCTGTCTGCCTTCCTGGCGATTCATTCTCTCCTGCTGTAGCTCACCTCTCAATCATGAGACAAGTGACTTCTCAGCATTTTGTACTGGAGTGCAAGAGCTGCTGTAGTCTACTAAGCCTCTGTTTGCATTGTATACTTTTAAGACAAAGCTGTTTTCCCATGCTTAGAGTGCCTTGAAAAAGATTGGGCAGGAGGAGGGACCTTTCACATGGTGAATATCCCTTTCATAAAATTCCTGAAATTGTCTTTCCTCCCCAGTGGTGATGGGCAGAAAAATGGAAACTATATGATTATTTTTATGTTATAGCAAATGAATGTATGTGGAGACAAAGTATTTGATCTGACAACGGGGGTTCACTTGAAAGTATCAAGGTTATTTTATGTCAATTTTCTCTTTGCCCTATATAAGATGAATTTAATTATTTCATGCTATCTCCCTCTATTCAAATTAATCTGTCTTATATATATTGTTGCTCAAATTAGAATAATTCTTTAATCAGCTGTGTTATGCATGCCATAGTTGACTAGAATAGGAAAGCTACTCCTGGCATACTGACGATGCATCTATTTTATTTGTTATTGTAATTTAAAAGTAAAATCAGAAATATTGATTTCTACTTGACTGGAGAGATGATTTAGTTTGAATATCAGACTGATCTTAATCAGGTGAGAATTAATTGAGTTGGAGGTATTAGATATTCAGTGATGTTAACTGAACCATGATCAATCTACAGAGAAGCTTTCTTTTGTACTGTGTTGGAAATATCAAATAGCTCATACTCTTCAGTGTAAAACAATCTTCTCATGTTCATCCTCCTACTTCCTCTGGCTCATTAAATGCACCAGTAATCTGTTCTGTGGATACTCAGTAATCTTCAAAGTAACAAGCTTATAAATCACAATTTAATGCAAAATTAAAAGCATAGTAACTTCACCATAATGATGATAATGTTTTGTGTCATTTTGATGTTTTCTGTGCACATTTTACATACATAGATTTTAAAATGTTGTCCTTGTTTACATTTTAAAGGGAACTGTGTCCTCCTTCCACCATTGCCCCCCAAATCCCTAACGTTACTTGGGCATCTTTTCTCAACCCAGTGGTAGATCTCAAGGAATGACCCATACATTGGACAAAGCTATTTCCTTTTGTGTGTAAGGGAAAAACCTACCCCAGGAATAGAACATAAGCCTGGAATGAATCATGATACAAGCTTTTTTTTTATTTTAAGAGTGTGATAGCAGTATCATAAGTGTTGAGAAAATATAAATGGTGAGATAACACCTCTGTAGGACTTTCTCTTAAGTAGTAAAATTGTAAAGTCTTTAAATAAACTAGAGCCAGACCTGAGAGGATCAATTTATCTTGATAATGGGGAATATTTAATTTATTTTGTGTACAAGAATATCTGCAAAATAGATAAAAAATTACGATTGATAAAACTACAATTCTAATATATGAATTGCACAACACTTTGCAATATGAGCCACTACAAAAGTGCCAAGTATTGTCATAATCTGAATCTGCAAAAAATGAACTTTCAGAAGGAGTCTTCATGCTACATGCAGTTCGTAAACTGAAAGTAATAATGAAGATTCCTTGGCATTATTGTATCAACACAGTTTCCATGCAGCTGGTTGTCCGCAGATAAGTCCCAAACACTTTCTTTTCTTCTCTTGCTTTGCACATGGAAAGACTTTCATGTTTGGAGAAAGAAATAATTAAGTATCTAATGTTTTAAAATATTTCAGTAAAAAACCATTACTTTTAAAAATCCTCTACAAATAGAATCTGCTTGCTGGTTGTCCCCCTTTATTATTAATAATAATAAAAAAACCCAGCACAAACAACAAACCACCAAAAAAACCTTTTATATTTAATGCTTGGAGAATTACAGGATGTTAGAGGATTTTTTTCATAAAGTCTTTCCTTTACATATCTGCAACAAACTTTTGCAGTCCCACACACTGATTCCTCCAGTTAATTTTAAGTGCAGCACAGTGAAGAGGGCAGCCTCCCTCTGCTTGGGAGGGGAAGGGTCTTGTAGGCTACATAAAGATCACTTGCATCTTACGTATGGTGCTTTGTTCTTGTTGTCTACTGTTTGTAGGTCTGCAGACACTGAGATTAAGCATGTTAAATTTAACCTTGTCTGGTTTAATGGTGCGGAAGAACATCATTATCCTTATGCAGATGCAGCAGTGCTGTGGCTCTGTGTTATGCCAGATGTTGGTTTGTCCTTTGAGTCAAAGTCCTACAAGTTTTTATTTTCATCACATATGAGAGCAAATGTTTCTAGAACCTATGAATATGTTCTAAGATGAAAATGGGTGGTACTCTGGCTTCTTTCTTTCTTTTTTTTTTTTTTTTCAGTTAGGAAGTGTATGTACTGGGACATCTCTTGTTGGATCCCCCCAACTTCACTGTAACTAACCTTCTGCTAATGTAGCTGATCTTTTAATATTTGAAAATCAACACTTTAACATACTCATTATTGCATATGTCTCTCTGACTGCTTAGTTAGACAGGGAAATCATTTGTCCAGTCTTTATTCTGAGATAAGTGAACTGTTACCCAGTTTCACTTCAGTTTCCATCTGCTTCCCATATTATTTTGTAGTAAAGTTAAAAAGCAGAGCTGGGAGGAAAAGATATTAAAATAGTGAAGAAAAACATTATTCTTAGAAACTATTTTTCACCAAAGATTTATGTGGACTATAAGACCTTTGTAAAAAAAATTCTTTATTGTGTCAACCTTCTAGCTAATTATGAAAGAAACCTTAATAAAAGAGTGCTTTATAACTTAAAGCAGCTCTTAATCAATTGTCAAATATACTAATAGACATTCAAAAAGAATTCTTGGTATGTCCAACTTTATTTGTATAATTCTGTATCTGAACAGAATTATACATAGACTTGGAATAGGATTTTTATGAAAAATAAAACCACGCATGTCTAGACAGCTTCAGAAATCATTTCAGAAGGCTTTTAAAAGCTCGCTCTTCCAGTGTTCCGCGACCTTATGTGTGCCAGGATGTACAAAAGCAGCTTTTCGCCCCTTGTTCTCCATATCCTGCTTTCTCAAGTAGGTAAGTTGAGATAGGGAGACCCAGTGAAAAACTGCTCTTGGATCCTGGCCAGTTGGAGATCTGGAGGTGCTTTCCTGAGGTGCTCTGTGAACAGTCAGTCTATGGAAAGGCTCATCTACCACTGACTTAAGCCATAAAGCCGTCATGTCTGTCCCTGAAAATTGTAGGAGCTAAGTGTAGTCTTCCCATCATAGGCAGATCACCTATGTATGCTGGCATGCTGTAGTTAGCAGGTGAGAACTGGCAAAACTGAATTGCTTTGCATTCAAATGCGATTGTTCAGCTTTTATAGTTAAAAGCGAATCTTCGTCTTGGCACAAATACTGTTTGATCTTACGCTCTTGGATGATTTAGAGAAAGTACTAAATTGCAAGCTTTCTTTGGCAGTTAAAATCTCTCTATGTGGCTGTAATGCCCAAAAAGTAATGAGGCTTAAAGTTCTTGGAACTGTGGCCAAAATGCATTTTGGATTTGCTTTACAGCAGAAGTGCAAATCTTTCTTTGTGAGAGAGAGGAAGAAGATGAAATCTGGACTCAAATCAGTGATGAACTGTTCAGTGAACTATTTCTGAGCTGTAGGCTCGAGTAGGGTTCTTTGCTCAGTGTGTGTCCCCTTAGACAGCCTATGGCACAGAGAAGAGCCTGTGGGGCTAACCTATGTCAGACATGATGTCATGAACCATAACTGCTGCAGGTGAAAGAGGGGTCCATAGCCAGTTTCCTTGGTAACTGGTAGGCACCTGCAGCTCATTGACGCAGTACTGGAGCTGTCCTTTTAACTGTTCATAGAACATGCAGTAGCTGTCCTGGCAAAGCCTCATTAGGGTTCATTTTAAGGAGAGTGAGCTTTTTTCCCCCCCTTCTAACAAGGCTCCTGTTGAGCTCTGTCCCTCTTTTTATTTCACTTATATTTGTAAATATTGGGGATAACTTTTATTGTTTGTTTGAAACATTTCTTTCTGTTTGTGTTACAATCTGTAATGTATTTGCAGACTGGCCCAAATTTACATCTAGTTTCACTGCTGCCTGTTTTGGTAGCTTGTTGCTTGAAAGGAGAAAGAAAACATCAGCACACAAACTCAAAGTCATGGAAAGCCGTTTGCTAAAGTTGTAAAGATTGGGTAATGCACAAGATTTCTAATCAGCTCTCCTCTGAAAGAGCAACTGTTCTTTGTATCATGTGCAGTGTATCAGAAAGGAGGTTCATTTGAGTGTGAGACTGGGTTCCCTAGCCTTGTGATGACCGCTCGTAGCTGCTGAAGTGTTAAACTACAATGGCTTTGTAATCAGTTCCTGTGTATCTGCTCCTTTTGTGGTATGTTGCTATGCACACTGCAGCTTTGGTCTACAATGCAGATACTGCCAGAGTGAGGAACGAGTAGTGCTTGTCAAGATTACGGAGATGGAGATTAGTTCTTGGTTTAAGATTATATCTGGAACTGTTGTTCACTATTTGCGAGATTGTTCTCCAGACCAGGAGTTCTAACACCCTTTGTGCTGCTCAGCATTGAAAGAGTTGTGAGCAAGACAGAGCATAATTAAAACAACATTCTCCAGACTTCTGTGAGGTTTCTGGTAAACATTTATAACTAAACTTACCTCGCACCACACTCCTTATGTGACTGCCAAAGGGATTTTAAACTGCTGGAAGTAAGAAGAGGGAGGGATAATCAAATTTTGTGTGCTTATATGAGGATGCCCAACCTCATGCAGGTTATGCTTTAACCTACTCCTTTTTTCCCCTTCTGTTGTTAAGCATCAGCAGCATTAAAGCTAGATAGCTGGAAGCAGTATTATCACTCTGCAACACTGTCTGGCTATGTACTGCAAGCAGGGCCTTCTGAAGCCAGGGAATGCTGGCAGTTGCAGTTCAGGTTTTGTTCACTGGGACATCACACCTTTAACCAATCAAGACTGGTGAGCTAACAAGTGAGAGGGACCTCCTGTTGTCTTCAGTGTTTTTTGGTTTTTTTTTTTACTTCACAGCTTCCAAAAGGAATGATTACTACAAAAAAAAAAAAAAAAAACAACAGCACAGCACTTAAGGAAGAGCCTGCAGAGAGTAAAAATCAAACTGGGCACTAGACACACCATAAGCTTTCAAAGGCTTGTGATGTTTTTCCCAGAAAAAAACAAAGGACAGTTTTAGAAATGCGATAATAGGTACAATTTTCCTGAGATGCTGATGTAGGGACATTCGATGTAAACAGACCAGGAAAGAAAAGAAGAAATGTCATATTCACCTTTAAAAACCAAAGAAACATTTTGATAACCTAATAACACATTTCTCATATTGTTCTGAGTTTACACTGCTTCATCAACTTTAGCTATCCAGAAGTATCCTCAAAGTCATGCATATGTATTTGGATGATTTTAGGTCTAAAACTAAAATACATACCAAATGAGATCTTGGAACTTGAGTACGGTTGTTAATAGATACCTTTGAGCACAGGTTACTGTCTTCCCAACTGGTAGTTAACTGGCCAACTGAAACCTATTTTTTGCATGCTCTCATCTGGTACATTTTCAGGTGGGGGTTGGTGATGTTATCAGCATATAATGTTAGGTGCTGTTTGAAGCACATTTTAGGTGTTCATCAGTAGTATGTTCAAAGTAGGTAAGATGTCAATTGTTTGCAAAGTTTTGCAAATATATATGTGGCTTTGGAAGTGTAAGGACACTCGGGACTGTCATCAACACTTTCAGCAAACACCACTTCTTTGGAAATTATTTTATCTAAAGCATAATTAACATAGTCATGGGCAATCAGATTAGCCTCACCCAGGGGTTGCTTAGAGTTGTTGGATCTGTCTTTCCAGTACTCCAGGATACTAGAAAGTGGAGTTTGTTCCACTGAGGTCCACAATTGCATAATGCTCATTTCAGTGGGCATCTGCTGTGAGCAAAGGACAGGACTGTAGCTTTTATAGGCACAAATCTCTGTTTTCTTTTTTATTTAAGTTTTGATGTAATGGAAACTACATCATCGTATAGGGTAAACAGCAGGCATATCTGAAACTTAGCTAAAATGTCTTGAAAACATAAAAGGACAGGAAAAAGACTATGCTACAGTCAGTATCTTTAACAGTCATGCCCATATTTTCACATGGTCAGTAACTTGTAGGTGCTTGAGAAGATTTTTTGATGCCCAGCAGGACTTCAGAAAATGTATCTATACGCTAAGCTTCAAGAATGGAAGTGATACAAAAATTGCTGTTTCTGTACATGCTACCTATCTGATTGCTGTGTACAAAAAGTGGTTTGTTATTGTACAAAACAGAGTAAGAGCCATGCACTGCACGTGTATAAGTATACATACGATACTTAATGTGCATATACTCCAGGTATGTAAATGTACTCAGTGTACATATACACAGAGTGTAGATAATGTGATTTACACATTGAATGATGTAGCATCATTAAGTTTTGATGTTACTGGATTAGCTTCTAAGTTTTGCTAAAGATGTGCAAGAATATGACAATTTCTGTATGCCCTAAATCTGCTGGATATTAAAGCACCACCAGATTTTTATTTTTTTTTCCCCATAGGAAATGGAGCTCCCTCCTCCCCCACCCCCTGTTAAATGCAGATGATTGCTAACTTAGACCCCCTCTAACAAAACAGTTTGAAATCTCCTGATAGCAATAACTGCTAATTCTTACCTAGATTTTGTGAAAGGTGTACAGGGTGCTGGTAACAGGCTAATTGGTAACAATGAGTTACTCCCAGATAAAATGCACACCCTTAAGCATGAGTTTGCTGTTGTTTCAGTATCTCACTGAGTTGGTTTTAAGTCTTCAGACCCTTAAGAGTGACTGGGTACTTTCACTTCATTGAGCAAACAGGCTGGGAAGAGACAGATCGTTGTTTTATATTTCCTTGTTCTTAAATGTCAGAGGTCATGATCCCAGAAATGTAGATGATCATCAGTATTTTTGTGGGAAATGCTCTTTAGTAGTCACTTGGACTTCGAAGAAACTCTGTATTGAAAGACAGCTACAGGCCACTACACAATGCAAAGATACAGTGAAGATAGCAGTTGTTCTTGGAGCACTGTAATGCCATGGAGTACAACCTGGCTCTCCCAGCTGATATACTCCTGGCTTTCTCCTTGCGCTCCCAGGTGTGATTTTTGGAAATGCTAGGAAAGAACCATGACTTCAGTTTCTTTTCTCTTGTCCTAAGGGAACCTGCAGAGGAGGCATTTCTTTGAGGCAGTAGTTGTCAACATTACTGCCCTCTTACTTTGCAGATGCTGCTCCAGCAGCTTTGAAAGCTTTCATTGTAGAGGAAAGCTAACCACCCTGCTTTAGCTAAAGTTTCATGCTTCCTGTTACTTTACAGTCACAGCCCTGAATAGCAGTATGAAAAGCAGGCACAGGAACCATGGATTTGCTGCAAGAATAACTTAAGAAACTTGTTGGTATTAGCAAAGAAGCATGTGTGTGAACGTGTTACATGATATGAGGGGAGAATCCCAATTAAAATGTTGTTGCTAAAGAAATGA
>JAAGNO010022785.1:0-24430 GCA_033439905.1 Ceryle rudis | reverse complement strand
GGGCGGCCTGCGCGGCGCGGGGCGGCCCGACCCTACCCGCCGCGGGAGGGGGCGGCTGAAGCGGCGGCGGCGCGCGCACACCTTGGCAGCTACCGCTGCGGCGGCCCCACCCCGCCCCGCGCGCGGAGCGGTTGGCGGGGTGAGAGGAGGAGCGCATGCAGACGAGTCTACTCCTCCCTCGCGCTCCCTTAAAGCGACACGCGGGGCTCAAGGGGCGGAGCGGCGGGAAGCGGAGGCTTCAGCCGCTGGGCCCGCGGTGCTCTTAGACAGGAGGAGAAGTGGAGGAGAGCGATAGCAACGGGAACGCGGCAGTTACGGCCGCGAACGATACGAGGTCGCGGTCCCGGCCTCCCCCAGCCCCTCCGCGGTCACGGCCTCTCCCCCGCTGCCTGGCAATGGTACGGTCCCACCGCTCCGGGCGGGGCGGGGCCCGGGCGCGCGCCAAACGCGACTGGCGGAGCGGAGATCAAAAAAGAGGCGGGGCGAAGCTGTAACCGTTTAAAGCGCCCCGGGCGGGGCTGGCGTGCGGGAGCGGCGCGCGCTCCCCGTGACCTAGAGCGCGCGGCCTCGCCCGCCGCGGTCAGAGCCCTCGGGGTGCGCGCCGCCCGGGGCCTGTCCCGTACCCGCGCCTGTCCCACCGGCCCCGTTACCTACCTTCTCGGGGGGGAAGCCAATATTTCCCATTCGAAGTAAAGCAGCTGCTGCTGACCAGAATCCCGCGAAGAACTTGCCACCCCCCACGCACGCCCTGGGACAAAGCGACCGCAGCCCTCCCGGAGGAGGCCGGAACAGGGAGGGCCCCCTCTCGTGCCAGGCGGCGGAGACAATAGGTGCCGCCGCATAAAGCGCTGCCTGTCGGCGAGGCTCCTGGCACGAGCCGAGGTGTGCGCTTAGAAGCTCTCCACGCGCGCTTTGCATGCAAATGTGAAAGGCTGATGAAGCCGAGCGCACGTAAGAAACCGGCAGGAGAAAGGGGGCAAATCGGAGCTAAATACGGCTGGAGAGACGTTTATAAAATCACCACGAGAAAGAGCTAAATATATTTTTGGTTCGGGGTTGGCTGGGGAGAAGCGTGGAGCTGTGGTCATAGCAACTCCTGCTGTTTGGATCCTGCTGCCTTCGGGAAAACAGCTCGTTCCCTGTGTCACCGTGAAATAAAATTACATCAGATGAATGTCTGCTCCCATTAACCTTGTCTCCTGCTAATTCCATCAACTTGGAAGACCCAAATATTGACTAATCCCTCAGGTTATGCTGAGGCAATAGTACAGGTACTGAATAGACAGGGAAATGACAAACCCATGTTCTTCAAGAAAGTACCGAGAAGAACAAAGAAATCTTTCATATGTGAATATGTAGGCGTATATATACATATGCACACCTATTTACTTTCTTTAAATGCTCTCAGAAGCCACTGGTTATTGGCTGAGCGCTCTGCATCTGATCTAGCCGTCAGGAAGAGCACTAACAGTTCAGCATATACTCACATGTCTGTGTGCATACGTAGACACACATTTGTACGTTGCTCATAGGTTAATGTTTCATTCCTACCTGTACGCTGTATAAGCAGTGTGCACACATATGCCATCTTTGCCCCACTCAGCTGAGTATGCCCTGGAATTCTTCACCCAGGGAGCCAGTCAATGGGCACCTGAATAGAGCAGGAACACAAACCAACCCAGGAGCACTGTGAAGGACCCAGGGATTAGGAATCCTATACAAACCTAGGATAGAATCTTAACAGCAAAGGTAATATGAAAGTATGGGGTTTGCTTTAAATAGGCCCATCTAGCAGAGATAATTCAAAACACCTTTCACATCCAGACCACCTAGTCCCAATGTCCTACCAAAGCCACAGACTTCCAACACTACCTTAAGAGAAGTTTTGATCTCCGTAGTCTGTTAGAGATTTTGGCATGAAAAACAGTCCAGTACTGTGATAACACGTGATAAAAAAAAAAAAAAAAAAACAGATCCTGTTCATACCAGATGCAAAAATGAGCTCATGACATGGCTGAGGAAATTCTTACTACAGTGTTGTGTGACAAATACGAGCCAGAAGTGCCCAATTCCCAAGTCACTATCTATATCCCTGTTTGAGAACAGATGGAGGAAAGCCTTTAGCTGATCTAAACTTGGCTCAACCCACCCTGTTTACTGATGGAGTTTCCAAGAATGGAGAAATTAGAGCTACTGGGTTGCGATCACTCAAGGGCCGCAGCTCACTGATTCAGCTTACGTGCTGGGAAATCTGGCCAGGACACTCATCCGTACCTGAGCAGGTGCACGAAGTCACCCCACGCATACAGGTACCAAAGAGCAGTAAGTAGCCAAAACACCAAAGTTTCCCCCTCCGCAAAGATGCAGGTTGAGGATGTGTTATGTTATGGCAGGGGCCAGTGCCTACAGGGTGTCCACTGAAGAGTCAGGAGGAGGGGCCGTCAGTTTAACAGAAATCTTTGCAAAGTGCTAATAGAGATCCGAACCATTCCCATTAGAGAACCGAAGAGCCATCTGCACTCTAGCATGAGGCTGCCTATGGCATCCACAGCAAGACTTGTACATCTTGCCTTGGTCCTTTGGAATCCAGCACCAGAGAGGCTTAGTCATATGATGGGGCTATTTGCATGATTATGCTGTTAAGATTCCCAAAGAAGTTTTCACAATGCACTGTAAGAAAAAGGGTTTAAAGAAGTAGAACTAAAGCAAAAGCAAAGCACTGTACTTCCTCTGCATGCCTCTTTTCACTGCGGGCACGTGGTGTTCAGAGTGAGAGGAGGGTGGGAGGCAGTAGTGCCCTACAGAACTGCAGGCTAATAAAGCACACACACAAAAACAAGGGGCTGCGACTTCAGTACAAAACGGGCTACTTTGTAAAAGCAAGCTAAGACAGCTGAAATACTGTGCCACAACCTAGGAGAAGCCTAATGTTCCAAGGCTGGTGATGTGCAAGGTAAGCCCACCGCCATACCCTTGCAGAGGACTTCACAGAACTGCTGTTTTGCACTGGGCGAGGGAACAGTCACCTCACCCTAGCCAAGCGGTGACTCTCTGTGAATAAAGGCTGCAGAATTGGTGCACCTGGAAAACTGGTGCCCGGCACTCCAGAACTGACCACTAACAAGTAAGCAGAGCAGACCTCAAGGAAGCAATCTCAAACCAGCCCAGGGAAAAATATTGTTGTTCAAGATTCAGCTCTTAAAAGAAGGTGAGTTACTACTGCTCAAAATAAGGTCAGAGTATGGTACAGTGTCCACTTTTGAAAAATCAATATACAAAAGTAAGGCCTAACTTTCTTATACTTTCCATGTCTAAGAGAAATTACCAAAGGTTCATAAGGGCCAGGTGCTGCTCCCAGTTAGAAAAGGAACACAGCAAGGAAGGCAAGTTACAGAAGAAAATCCAAGAAAGTTTTTGGTATCTCCATGATACCAAAGCTATTTTCAGAGTAGAAAAGGCCAAGGAATCTCGAATTCTCTTCTGATGACTTTCCAAGGCTCAGAACTTGCCAGGTGCATGACTGCTCCTGTGGGAATTTGTAATCTCTTTAGAAACTGAGAACAGCAAATTCCACTGGAAGCATACTGTCCCGGAGCAGAGTCCCCACATCTGGAATTAGCAAGTAAAAACACAGCAAGTGCATTTTCAAACAAGGAGGTGATCACTGAATTACAGGGCTGGAAAGGAAACTGAGAGGTCATTTAACTGCATCCCTGTGCATCTCTGTCCCATCTGGTTTACCCGTCAAAGACCTCCCCAGTGCTGCAGACACCAGAGTCTCACAGCATGTTCCTAGTTGAGGCCTTAGCAGGATGATGCAGAATGGAAGGAGCACTTGGTGTGTTCTGCAAACATCCCTCCCGTTTATACATCTTAGTATCATGTTTACAGTACCAGAGGATTTATTTTGCTTTCCACATACGTGTCAGTATTTGTGAAAGTCACGGCTACAACATGA
Source organism: Ceryle rudis (assembly GCA_033439905.1). NCBI lineage: Eukaryota > Metazoa > Chordata > Aves > Coraciiformes > Cerylidae > Ceryle > Ceryle rudis. The sequence goes on along the minus strand of JAAGNO010022785.1, from coordinate 20,472 downwards.
AACCATTGTGCCCAGTGCCAACATGGAACCAAAGTGTCACTGAAGTATCTGAGATGCTCTCTGTTAACCAGAACTCTTATCTCCTGTATGCAAGTGCTTCTGCTAAAAGTCACTGTGTTTAAATTGCTGTCTACTGGAGGCAGTTTAATCAGGGATCTCCTTGATGAGTTACAATCCTATTTTCTGATGCTCACATCTACTTGGACAGCTAGAGCAATTTATTTATTTATTTATTTAGGTAAAAGTAATCTGTATACAAATCAGCACCTGAATGCTTCCCGAAGAATAAACATTTCCGGAAGAAACTGAAGGACAACAGAAACTCTGCTTGACAGAGGTCTTAAAATTTGCTGTCTTCTGCGGCAGCTGCAACTGTTAGCGGGAAGAGTTGTCCAATTCTGGATAAAATATAGAACTGGCTTTCTAAGCAATACCACAGGTGTTCAACTGGTGCGCGAAACACAAGGCAGAAGTCATCAATCACCTGGCATTCTCCTGATGCTAGTGGTTATTCACTGCAGAAGCATTAGAATAACTGTAATATTTATTATTAAATTATGCTATTTTTACACACACACACACCCTTCTACGACCCCTGAACACGCACACACACTAATCTGGAGTGATGTTGTGTGCAGGGGTGGGATCTGAGTTCCAAATACATTGCTGGTGGTGTTTTATTAGAGGAAAACAAATACAAATTTAATGCTCTTGGAAAAAAACCCCTACCTATTGGCTCACTAAGAAAAAGCAGAAACTTGTCTGGGTAAAAAATTCTCCAGTTTAACAGGAAAATAAAAAGACAGCCCATCAGATCAAACTTTTATCACATAGAAAAAAATATTTGTAACCCTTCAGGCTAAGAAAATAACTTTTCAGGTAGGAGCTAATAAGGAGTTTCTCTGGGGCTACATGCAAATCTGCTGAGTGTTCAGTGTAGACTTAAGCACTTGGGAGCATTTTAGGAGGAAGAAAGGCTCCAAGCCTATGCATACAAACTGCAGATAATTTCACTGCTCACACAGTTTTCCAGCAGTAAAATATAAAATTGCAGCTGGATTTGTTGCCATGACTCAGGACTGTGGGCATACGAGAAGCTAATGAGAAACACACAACTTTCCCTTCACTATACTGTAGATTTTTAAGTGGAGGTGACCCAAAACAAAGGCTACACAAGGACAGCAATCTCCCTTCCAAGACTGTACAGCATGCTAAGGGCCATGGAGAGTAACACAGCTGAGTTTAACTTCACGCTTCCTTTGCGAACAACAGCAGCTCAGGTGTGTGTAAAGAGGTGCAAGACCATCTAAAGCACTAAGAGAAGTGCTTTTCAGTGAGTAAAATGTGGATATGCAAGATGACCATACCCAGATGAAGTACTACTAGACTGTTGCCATGCTATACAATTAATATATTAAACAAAATAAACAAAAGTACAACATTTCCTCGTACTCAGCTAGTCCCTGAGAAGGACTAAAGGAACAGATTTAAATATACCTTGGTGAATCATAATAGAAGGAAAGTCCTGCAAAGTCATCACTGAGACACTTTGTTGGTTCTTCACCTAATTTGGATTACACAAATTCCTCACAAGAGCAGCTGCCTGTGCAGGACTCCCCCGGGACTGTTTACTCCATGTAGCATGCACTAAGGTCTAAAAGGCATGTTTACTATTTGGAGTTTGGATTAGAGGAGAGCCCGAGCCATGTTTTGTATACTTGTTTTTAAAGTAACAGTTTTCTGCTTTCTGTTCCTCTAACCAGGTCCCTTGTGGTGTTCTCTAGGAATAACTGACAGCCCACAAATCTCAAACAGGTCTGGAAACTTTTTTACCCATGGTTAGGTTCTCTTCAGCAAAAGGCTCCGGGGTCCCAGTTGAGAACCTTACTGCTTTACTAGCACTATTAGAATTGTCCTTTGACAGGCTATAAATAAAGGCTCTACCTGTGTTCCATCCAAACTCATCACTGTTTAGAGAAGTATTAATATAAAGCAGCAAGTAAATTAATGAAGTCACTTTATTGATCCTGAGAACATGGAACTACTATTAATAAAACATGTTGATGTTGTTTTATGGATAGGTCAAAGTCCTGGTAAGGGTGTGTTTGTCATTCTAATTTATGTGCAGTTTCATCAACAAAGTATTTGTTATTGCAGTATTGTATTTATTCATCTCCTGTTTTCCTCCCCCACAGCCAGAACATCTGCTAAATGTTTCTGAATCTAAGCTTGTTGGGATAGGGCCCATTACTTCTACATATTTATGAACTGTGTGGTACACTGGCACTCATTCAGCAAGGACCGCTTCCCGAGGCTTATGCACGAATGATATAAACCAATATGGGTTTATGTGCAAGAGTTTCACATGTGCAGGGGTCACAAAGGGGGCTGGAAATACAGTTACATCCAAAAGTACTTAAACTCCCCTGCTGCAGAGAAACAGAACTATCTGCTAATATCTGAGTGATGCGGGAATGGGTATTTATGGTGTCCTAAGGAATTGTAACGAAGAGCAGTGGGATAAAATCAAATGAAACAAAGTTGTATCTGATTCCAGAAACATCCTTTATCATCAAAATATTTTCAAGTTGGGTCAAACAGTCCAAAAAAAGCAAAAGCTGCTATGCTTGTGGTGGTTATAACAGACTGGACAAAGCAGAACACAGGACTAGTTCTGGGGATGGAAAAACAAACAAATAATTCATTTCTGATTTCTGTTTTTCTTCTGTTATAGGCCAGCCTCTCATGCCAACACTCACACAGGCACAGCTTTATACTATTTACACACTGAAGGGAGTGTATTCTGCCGTTATTGTGCAGAGAACTTACACATGTGACTCCCATTACCACGAACAGAAGCTATGTGCATAAATTGCCCTTGTGTGCCCGGACTGAGCGGACCTGTCCCTGTTTGCCTTTCCGGCTAGTTTGCAAACAGTGCCTTTCCAAAGTCGAGGTTGTAAGATTTCCAGACCTCGTGAGAAAGAACGTAGCCCATCTCCTCTCAACTGTGAGAGCCATCCATGCTCCAAGGTTCATTTGTCTGCCTAAACGCATGCCAGCAACAGAGCACAAGCACAAGCACAGCCTAATAGTCTTAATGAGATTACAGTTAGAGATGCCCCAGTGCGGCCATCTGGCCAAGGAACAGAACAAGCACCAAATTCATCTGCAGAAAAAAAAAATCCCCTTGGGTTTCATGTGAGCAGGCTGCGTGTTGAATTTGAAACCTATGGTGCACAAGATCCCTTTGATTTCTTATTCCCTACAATTTTTTTTTGCAACACATTATTATTTTTTACAAATCAGCATGTTGTTCTCGCAGATCTATAGATTTAATTAATACTTTTGAGGTGAGAATTTAAAACTGATGATCCTACTGAACTGTAGCACATCTAGAGATGCCTATTGTTAGCCATGCTTAGATTGGTTTCAGCCATGGATTTTGTGTGTTTTATTACTATCCGTCTGTATGCTTGACTATGATATTCATGTGCTGCAGTGGAGTGTAGTGGATCTTTGCCAGTATAATCATTCCTTTTATCAACACTTTATCTGATGCATCTGTTTGACTCACTGGAATGAAATTGCTTGTAACTCTATCCTACATAGGGCAAATACTGCACCTGTTCCAAGTGGCATTTGGTTTACTCACTGCTTAAATTCTTAATCTCAACAAAACCAAGTAAATTAGTGCGTATAACAAAGGCTGGAATAAGGAATTAAATGAGAAAGCTGATCTTTGGATACTAGTGTATCCTCTGGCCTGAGCACAAAACCCGGTGCCTGCACTAAGGCACGGATTGTGCTGTGCTCACTGCAAACTGCAAGTACTGCCCTGCAGACTTCATAGACCTTCCTGCAAGAAACCTGCTGCTGATGGGTAAGTCTGCAGCTCCTGCATGACTTCATGACTAGGGAAAAAAAAAAAATCCATCAGAAATGCATTCATGGATTTTGCATGAGACCTTTTTAGAAAAGGTTGCACAAAAGAAAATTCCTCCCCTTAGAAAAAGAAACACCAGAATTTTATAGTCAGTAACAAACAATGAATACATTTTCAGGAGAAGGTATGAGAGGCCAACTGGGTCAGTACTCACAGAGCAGGGCCGCACAAGTGACCTTCTTCTTGCACGTCAGTTCTTCCCTGACAGTTGCTCACAGTTCTCCCACCTCTGCTAGGGCAGGCATCTAAATCAGAGCCCCCTTGTCACTCATCACACCCTGCCTCTGCACAGGTTTCTCCTTGGAAAGCTTGCACAAATAATTTTCTCCTTCTCTAGGCTTGCAAGGTAAAGCCAAAGTCAAAAAGAAATGGCATGTCAGATGGAAATCTCCTTCTGTAAATCTTACCCAGATCATCTCGCGGGGTCGGGGAGGCTGTGTGATGATGGGTCTGGCTGCCAAGTCGTCACTGTTGCCACGGTAACGGAGCAGTGGTCCCCTGTGGCTTGGTAAGGGAGCGGCAATGGGAGCACCAAATGTATGCATTGCCTCCTCCTTCGAGGATTCTTCTGACCTGGGCAATCCACCCATTTCTTTAAAAAAAGGTTGTTTTATATAGAAGGTACTTCCCTCACACCACACACCCCCTCCCCATCCTGCTTTGGTTACTCCACTCACAGACCTCTACAGCATCTGTAAATCTTGTTTGTGTGGTATAGGAAAGGTGGCATAACCCCGAGAGAGCCACTCGCTTCCTCCAGGAAATACCATGTTGTGTGAAAACAGGAGAAAAAAAATCTGCTTCTGGTAAACATCTGCACATCAGCACACACCAGTGTTTGAAGAAGTGCTAGGACAGAGCAATATAATTCTGTCTCTCTGAGCAGGTGAATGAGGAGTTGAGACAGCAATAGGGTATTTTTCTGCCAAGTGTTTTTCTGCCAACACGACCGAGCGCAAGACTGTCTGTGAGGCCCTATTACAGCTCTGGGGAAGCTCAGGGCAGGCAGAGTTCCTTTGTTCCCATCCCTTCAACTGAAAAGCCTTGGCATTATCCTTTCTAAGACTTAATAATGCAGTTTTCTCCTTGGTTACGATATTTTTGTTGTAACATTGACATAAATATAATTAGTAACGTTAGGTAGGACAGTCCACAGCTGCAAAAACCTACAGACCGGGCTATAGTTAGAGAAGCAGCCAGGGCTGCAGAAGCAGGCTTTATTTTGCTGGACAATGAACAATTCGGGCTTGTTTTGGAAAGCAAATCCTTGGATAGTTAAATAATGCTGCTTGTTTACAAGACAGACTCATCTCATCTTCTTAATAAAATGATGCTAAATCTTCTTTGTTGCTTTCCTTATTATTCTCTCTTAAGCCAAGTGCTTCTTTTAAGGTAATGGATTTCCTCTCGCAGGATGCCAGTTACAAACACAGCTCTGTGTGCACGTAGGTGGTACCAAAAAAACCAAACACACAGAAGTAAAACCCACACATTTGCTTTCTTGATTATCTTTCCTGTCCTCGCTTTTAACTTAGGTTCTTTGAGCTTTCTCTGACAGCGGCTGATCACAACTTGCTAGGTGGGGACAGGCCCCGAGGTGCCAAAATCCAAATATTAAAGATCCCATCATGACAGGAGGTAAGTATCTTTCTGCCCTGCTACAATCTGAAGCAGATGGGACTAGCTTAGAATGGCACTATCAGCCAGAAGGGTTAAAGAGACTTGAACCAGATTCCAAAAACTGTGAGTGGGCTAAAAAAATCCAAGACATTAAAAACAACAACAATTCAAGTCTTTTTCCTCGTCTTTGCCCCTGCCTTCAGACTGAGTTTTCCAGCTTTTCTCCAACACACTACAAAGATTATAAATTAATTTAGTTTAGGAAAAAAAATAAATTTCTCTTATGCCTAACATGGGACTTTGAGAACACCACCAGACCCAGTGATGGCCGTGACAATGCCACTAAACCCAAAGAAATATCTCTGCAGAAATATCTCTGCCAAGCACATAAACCCACCTCAGCCCAGTCTCAGGGAGTCTGGAGCCTTCACATTAAAGATGCTGGACTTTAACAGCATCTCCCCACCTCTTCTTATGGAGGCTTAATGGCTTGTTCAGTATTAGTTATGAGTACACTCAGGCTTAGGAGCATCTGGTTCCACACAGATAGGAGGCTACTAAACATGTGAAGGCATGTTAAAAAAATTCACACTTTATGTAATTTTAAACGAGAATCAAATAAGCTCAGAAACTGAATGGCACACTTAATCTTACATATGGAAAATGCTAGTTGGTACATATAATGACAGATACTTGTTTTGCTGACATATTCCCCCCATCCCTCCTTCCCTTAGACATTTTTATGCCTGGCCTAATGGAAAATAGCTTGGTGCCTCTGGGTGTGATAGTGTGAAGCCATTCAAAATGAAGCTGTGCCCTGCAGAAGACAATCCTGAGAAGGAATAATGCTGGACTAGGAGGGGGTACGACAGCAGCAGGGGAATGTAGGGAAGAGAAGGTGGCTGGGCTTGGCCTGCAACACTGAGAAGCCTTTTCCCTTCGCAACTTTATCTTCCCACAGTCAAAGCACTAGCTAGAGCTATTTAATGGGATCACGAGCCTGCTGTACCATTACTTACAGAAAAGGTTATAAAAATGACAGCAGCTAATAAGCACCAATTTCTCATCAGTCGCTTCATCAGGCTAATTTAACAAATAGAATGTTTCAGAGGCTAAAGGGCTGGAAATGACATTCTGGCTGCTGGATCCAGGCAAGTATGGAGAGAGTATGTCCCTGCGCCTGCACACCTTGGTCTCAACCACAAACAAAAGAGAGCTACTCTAAATGTATGTCCACAGGAGGACACAGATTTCATCAACTGAGCTGAAAGGCTAAAGCCACCACATATTCATTCTTCCCAATGATTAGGAGGCAACAGGAGCACGAACATGAATATTCCTTTCTCCATAGATGTTCAGACCGCATTCCTCGTCATGAAGCTTCCTTGCAGAAAGGAAGGCTTTGTCTGGAGCTCATGACTGAGGACAGCAAGAAAGCCTTTAAAAAACCCCAAACTTGGTGGAACAGGGTGGAAACACACCTTTAATTGAGGAGTGGGTTCAGAGGAGGTGTTCACACGTTCAAGGGAGGAGGCTGGCTGATGTGAAGCGCAGAAAGTGGACAGAGATGTGTGTGGTCCGAGAGCTGGATAAAGGCCGAGAGTGTGTGTTTCTGTGTGTAGGAAGGGAGCGGATTGTTTGTGGTGGGAGTGCAGTTCCTGCATGTGAGTTATAGGTGTCAAAGCTGAAAAAACACTTGTTGGCCTTCTCGCTTTTCCTTGTTTTAACCACTGAAGATTTCAAAAGTTGTATCTTCCACTTGTTACACCAAAGGATCTAACGCAATAAATCTCCTCTAGTATCATCAGTCACTAATTAGGTAATTCTAACGAAGAGAAATATGTGACAAGATCAGTTCTTTCAAAAACTGAGGTTCATTTTTGGTCTTACTATCACTTTTTTTTTAAAACACATATTTAATTATTTTTTTCCAGTATGATTTACAGTTGTTATCTATGCTGTTTTTCTATTTTTAAAAGATGGGCCCGCATTTGCTCAGTTTTTACTTGAAATTCTCTGATGCGCTACCAGTAAAAGTAACTCACAATGAGTTTTCAAGGCTATTAGAAAGTTATGACCACACTAAAATATGTTCTGTGCTAAATGATTTGGATGCGCCATGCTTTTTTTCACATTTTCACACCTGATTTTCAAGGAGATCTTTGCTCCTGCTTGTCTATCCTTCTATTAACTGCTGCTATGGTCATGCCTGTTATTGATGCATTTCTGGAAAGCTCAGCAGCTCAGCAATTTTATAACTCCATTATAAATAATTCAATCAACCGTTCTTCCCCCATCTACTTCTCATTTATTAATGGACCTTCTTTCTAGGCGGCATTTTCTCATCTCTCATCACCATCCAATATGTATACTTGGGGGAGGAATGTAATTAGTTTTGCGGTCCTTCTGCCAAAACTTCCACTGACTTCTGTCAGAGATTTGCCTGAAGAATGCCTGATTACAGCCTGTAGGAGTTGGTCCTATTTCTGTACACCAGGAACAGGCTGAAGTGAGTGCCCACAGGTGTGCAGCCAGAGTCCTGTGGGCACTGTAACCCACGGGTGTTTTAAGAGAAGCATGAAAAGGTGAGTTTATGTATATGAGAAGAGGAAGGTGAAGGATGTGGGGGAAACCACGCAAGGTGAAAGAGAATTCTGTTGCACAAGAGCAGAGCAAACTGAAGATTTTATAGATTTTATATGATTAACTCATGTTAAATTCTGTTTGGTCGTGGGTTGGGGTTTTTTTTGGTTTGGTTTGTTGTTTTTTGTTTTGTTGGGGGGGGGTGTGTGTGTGCTTGTTTTGTCTTAAACTTTTCAAATAACAGAAGAGTGGATTTTCTCCTTCCCCCCTTTTCTGTCATCAGACAGCTGTACAAATATTTTAGCATGTGATTGTGGAAGCACAATACTGAAAACTTCTGAATTGTGCCAAGAGAAAAGTACAGGAAAACAACAAAAGCCTGGGGTAGATTGAGCTGCCAGGATCTTCTGTCCCCAGGGGAACCAGACAGTGGAAAAGGGAGAGAAAGAAGGAGAAGTCTGATAGCTTTCATTGCTTACAGTGACAGTATTCCAGGTCAGAATACACAGGCTTTTGTAGTCATTTTGAAGGAGAGTACCAGAGGTATCAGAGCAATTAGCAGGCTATTAAATCACTGCTTTATTTGCAGGTTGTTGGCTTGGTTTTGGTTTTGTTTGGTTTTTTTTTTTTTTTTTGTATCTGCAGGACCAACTGCTTGTATTGTACCTGCTCAAGATACTGAGGTCTTTTCAGGTTGCAGGTAAATTGAAAACCTGACTTGCACAGTGTGGTAAGTCAGTCTTTGAGTTTAGGAAATAGGAGCTACATTCTTGGTCTACCATTATTCTGGCCTGGGATGAAACAGGTCTTCTTCCAGCTGCTTAAGGGGTTCAGCAGCAAAGCAGTGATTCAGTCCAGTTGACTAAAAACGTATCGCTTCGCAAGTTGTCTCAGGAGTTTATGCTACATAAGCGTGGGCAGCAGGTGATAACACAAACCTAAATATGCCACAGCCAGGAATCACATTGGGCTGATTCTCTGCCAAAGTATCTTATCTTATTACTGCAGGGAAACGAATTAATCCATAAAAAACCCCAGCTTTCACTTGCAGCATTCTCAGTGTCTGTTGCCACAGTCATTCAGCGATTCCTCTGCATCAAAAGACAGAACAGCTTCGTCCTTCCCTCCTGCTTAAGTTAATGTCAGACTGTAACTGTACCCTATCTCCCAGCAATGCCAAATGCTGAGTTTTGCAAAGCAATGTGTACCGATCCATCCTGCTGGTGAGAAGTCAAAGAAACAAGATTTCTTCCTGAAGCTGGTCATCATTCTGTGCCCTGAAATATAGAGCTGGTGATAGTTTTTAGGTGATTTAGGTGATTTTTTTTTTAGGCTCATGTAACTGCTGAAGCTACTCAAACAAGCAAGAAACCTTTGACTGTGCCTGCATGTACTCTCCCATCCCAGGGAATTAAGCAGGTGGTTATTAAAAGTGTAGTAACACCCACATTGCAAGCACATTTAAACCCTAAAGGAAGAAATTATTCCTTCCATCAAAGACAGCAAAATCATTTAATGATTTCTGGAAGCCTTCTTACCCCAAACTTCCTCTAACCATTTTCATTCCACTTCCATTTAATTACCTGAATGATTAATTAAGGTTAATCAGCTAATGTTTTGCACAGTGCTTTGAATAAGTAAAGCAGTGTATAAGTCTTTGGCATGAATTGTTTATTAGGCTACTATTTATTTCACTGTTGTTGCTCTCTGGGCTCTTCCTATTCCTTTTCATATTCCCTTTCACAGGCAGTGACCAGTGCTACCATGGCTATTATTTCTAGCCCAAATCATGCAGTCAGCAACACCATCCTCCTGGGGCTGTTTCAAGAATATACAGCTTTTACGGCATTGTCACATGGAACCTGAGTTCACAGTGAAGATCTTGTCCCCTATTATCCACATAACAGCATTTTCACCTTGCCCTCAGGCTCAGATTCCAGCCTCACTGCACTTATCCCCTACTCACATCAGCAGTGAGATCTCATCTCACAGAGATGAGAACAGATGGAGCCTTCCCTCATTCAGGGGTAGTTGTAGCTCCTCCCAAAAGGGGATCAGTTTCCCAACCAAGTCCTGGAAATATCTGAAATTCTGTCTGTCTTTCAGGAAGCCTAACCAGGGCTCTCCTGATGCCACAGGGGCTGAGCAGAGACTACAGCTGTCATGGTTAACATGGCCTCCAAGGACAAAGAGAAGGCTTGTGACAGAAACCTCACCCTCCTAGAAAAGGTTTGAGGCCACCTCCTAGCTTCTTCACAGTCTTGTCTGGCTCTATGCAGGCCATTTACAACTAGATGTACAAGCACCAATATTGGGTGTCTCAAGCTGTGGTTGTTTTGAGAGACCAGGGACATGACTTCAAGAACCAGGATGTATCCTTCCAGTTGAAATCAATGGGCTCCAGAGTTATTGTCTCTCCAGAGTCTGAGGTAAATATACAAAATACTGAGTCTGCTTTGTTTTTCTTTAACTGTCAGCCATACAAATTCTGCTCTATAATTGAGAGTCAAGTTCTTTCCTTCTTACTCATAAGTAATATTCAACAGGCCAGAACAGGCCACAGAGATGCCAAAAATATAACTCTTTGGAACTTGGTAAACAATTTTGTTGATACTGCTGAAAACGGAGCAGAATCATTTTCTCTTAGCACATTGGCTCTTCAAAGGTAATGACAGCTCGTTTCTTTGAGTCACTGAACTCAACTGTGAGCACAACCAGAGCAGGCTCAGCTAGTGAATCTTATGACCCTTCTCTCATCTTCCAGTTTACAACTCTTCTGAGGTTTCCAAAGTAAAAGTCTGTCTCATGCTCAAAGACAATGAAGCAGCAAAGGACAACTCCAGAAATAAAGTCCCTGTAGTGTTCTTTTCTTCCTTGCCTACATCACTTCTAGACAAGCACTTGACTTTCTGAGCAGAAACATCCGTGCAGAGAAGGGAAAGAAGAGAGGAGAGCGCCTTAATCATTCTGCCCTCACAATCCCCTTTCCTTCTGTATCCACTCATTGTAAGCAGCTATGGGCATGGGTTTGGAAGGAACTGTGAAGCCCTGCTTTCTTCTAGTCCTTCATATCTTGGCCCTTATTAACTCTGGAAGAAGACTGCTAACCACTGGTTACCACCCAGGGTGGCCATGCAAAGCATTTCTTTCAAGTTCTCCAAGCAAGTCCCACAGTGATGTCCAGGGGTTATGGCCACCACAGCTGCCAGTCAGAGTGTTGAGAAAAATGACGGGATTTGCACTAATTCAGCAACAGAGAAGCAAGGAACCAGAGAGGTGCCACTGTGACTGGCATCTCTAAGCACAAGGACAGCTAATTAAAGCACCAGAAAGGTGGCATACTTGATCTGAGACCTATACGCATATACAGACATGGAGGCATTAATACAGACAGGATGGAGAATTCAGATATAGGGGTTAAAGTCTATATACTATGTGTATGTGCACATTACGAGCTATGCAGCACCAATGGCTCTGAGAGTAGAAAATCATGAGTCAAGCTTTGCATTATAACATGATAGGCTTAAAAACCTGAAGACTTTGAGATTTACAGGAAACAAAACAAATAAAACTAAAAAAACAAACAATCACAAAACAACATAAAAACCAGACACACACACACAAAAAAAACCTCCCACCAAACCAACAAGGAAAAAAAAACCCCACCACACAAAAAACCCAAACATAAAAAAAAAAAAGAACAACACAGGACTGTGAACACTTTTTTTGCTAAAATTACAAAAGTGACAGAAAAAGGTGAGGATGAAGAGAGGTGGTTGCTGAAGATTGCCCGCCACCGCCACCCATTAGTACCTGCGCTGGAGAAGGTACACAACCTGCACGTGCATTCTCTGCCGCTGTGGAGGGTGCTGCTTTATCTGAAGAAAACTGCAAAGGCATTTGCCCTAACTGGCCTGACTGGAAGCTTCCTCTGATGAATATAAACAGCAAATGATACACTTGGAACAAATTGCAGTAAAAGGCTGATGAGATGCTGCCTGAGTGCCCAATGCAGAACATAAGGAACAGCTCTGTGGGGAAGACTGGGCAAAAGGAACAAAGAGTATATAAGGTTTTTTAACTTTTTTCCACCCCATCAAGAAGGACCCAATATATGGGTTTTCCTTCTCTTTGGCTACTGACACTCTACAGGAGCAGGGACATCAGTTTCTGTGGCTCATTAACCCAGGCTACTGCTGTTTCATGGAGATCAATGTATCATTTAATAGGGACAGGCATTTCAGCTCTGCCAGATTTTATCTGCTGATGGCTACCATGATATTTATAGACATATCCATCAGTGTAACAGCAGGAAGCAATTCTCTAGGGGTCGAATTGGGTGGATTCCTGCCATTTAAACTCCATTATGGATGCAGCTTTCTGTACAGGATTAACCACTTAACTCACTGAATCCTGAACATCATCAGCTATTGTTCACAAGAACTGATGATCTCCTCGGCTTAGTTGTGCGATGGTTGACTTGTTTTCAGCCTCAATTATCTTTTCAAATAAAAAGGTCCTTTGTTAACCTCTGACTTGCTGAGCAATGTATAGGCAGACTATTAAGTACTTCACAGTCCTCTTTTAACTCTATGATTAAGGCAGATTTAGTCCTGTTATTGTCCTATTTCTGACCAGTCAGAATCTTCAACTGTCACATGAATGGCAAGACCAGAGAACCAGCCTTGATCACAGCAAGTTTAAGAAAATAACAGTGCCTTGTAAGATCAAGACAGAAAATATGTGCATATTATGCAAAGTGTTTCAATGCTTTCAGCCTAACTTTTGGTAATGATTTACAGAATACGCTTCTCTGCTAAGACTATTTTGAGAGACAACTCCTTTGGGGATTTAGCATGCACTGATTCTATCTCCTAAAATTATCTGAGTATCTTTCTAGTATTGAATTGCTTCTCCTGAACACACCTTTTGGCATGAGAGAGTCTTGCAAGGAGAGCTCAGAACAGACTTACTGTTCCGGCAGCTCACAGCATAGGCAATGTTAACTGCTGCTTAATTTGACACAGAAAGAGGGATGCTGAGCCCTGGCACGTTCTTGAATACAAATAACAAATTAGAGCTATTTAAGGTTTTGTTTCCAATCGCTAGAGCTATCATCAGTCATGTCAGTCCATCCACTCTCCCTGTCAAACTTACCATGACCACCTCACCCCCCTATTTGTCTTAACCTTCCCTCCTGTTTACAGTGACCTCCGCCCTCATGACTTGGTTGTATTTCTAGTACCAGCCTGACACACCAGCATGCAGCTCTCATCTTCCTCTGTCTACTACCCTTCAAGTGCTTCCTTGCAAATACACTTAATGAGAAACACAAGGGCAGATGCTATCTCTGAGTGCAAAAATCCCAATCTCTTCCCATTTTCCATCCTTGAAGGAAGTCCTGGTCAAAGTTCATACACGAATCTCATTCCCAGTACTTTGCCCTTCAATAATTTTATTTTGCCAGTGTATACAGCTGCAGTGTACTCTTGCTCCTTTGCTTTTCACTAGTCCATTTCTTTTCAACCAGATATCTCAGAACAGTCCAAAAATACAACTTAAATTACAAAACTAATAAGCCTTCTGTCATGATGTTATCATGTGTATTTTATGAAAAGAGAAGCTGATGTTCAGCAAGAGAAAAATTTTAGAGGAAGAAATTTCTAGTCAGTAAACTCCACATCCAAGGCACCTGGGATAATTTTACTGCTCAAAATGTACCTATCCAGAACACTTGTAATTTTTAGCTAAATCAAGACATTTGTGCAAATCTATTAATTAACAGAATTGTGGGAGTTTTTTAAATAGATTACATTTTGTAGTTCTTTAACCATCTTAGCAACACTTGGAGCAACATAACAATTCTTCATCAGGGCTCCTCCAGTGGCTCTAGTAGACCTTAAATGCCCTGACCAGCCTCACTGGACACTCTCACCCTACATCTCCTGCCCAGTGGTCCTGGGGCAGGGGGTCTCCAGTTAAGCCCCATCCTGGACATCCAGGCTTTGCCCCGAGATCCATTTCAGCTGTGCAAGACAGTGTCCCTCTGTCTCCTGGGTGGATGTTGGACCTATGTCCTGCCTCCTGCTGCTCCTGACTGGACTCCCAGGATGGACCCTGAACCTAGTTCATCACCTCTCCTTGTTGGGTGCAGTTGATTAAACCTGTTTGCTACACTGGCACTCCCCAACCTCTCAGGTCCTATGGGTGTGACTGTGCCTTTATTGGGGAGGACACTCACCCTTGACCTGTAACTTGTCCCCTGCTCTTTCTGCTCCCTGCTGCCAGGTCACTCTCACACTAGAAATGCCAGAAAAGATCTTGTGAGCACTTCAGGGCAAAGCCACCAGGACACTTTGGTCCAAACCCTTCTCAGTGGGGGTTTAAAAGCAGCCAGCAAATCTGCAGTGAAGTGGCTGCCAAGCACTAGCACCAGCCATTAAGTTACTGCTCACTGGACAAGCCAGTGTTGATCCAGGGTAAGAGTAAGTTACTGTGGGAATGACATGTTGAATTCTCCTGGTTACATCTTCTGAAGGATGACTGCAGTGGGATATGGGAGAGTTGCAGCTTAAAGTTCACTTTGATAAACCAAAAATGTTTAAAATACAACTTGCCAATTATGGGAGAGTTCCAAAAGATAGTAATTACAGTTCATTAGTTATTCCGTAATGTTTCAAGCAAGTTCTTTCAGGCTGCCTACACTGAGTCATTTTTTTTATTTTTTTTTTTAATGAACAATTTGGACCTAACTCTAAATAAGAAATTATTTCAGATTTGGTAATACAGGCTGGGTTTTCAACTTCCTCTGTGAACAGGCATCTGGAACAAAAATAAGTCTAGAAAATTTTGGCCTGGTTGTTCAGCCTGCTGGGGCTCAGGCTGCTCTCAAAGCTGGAAACGTCACCAAGAGACACTGGTTAGATTCCTCCTGGGCTGCCCTTCCTCCCCCAGCCCCGTGCCAAGAAGTAAACATGTATGTCTAAGGCTCATAAACTAATTACACCCTTAATCCTACCTTTGTCTGCATCTGGTATTGCTGAGAAAGATGAAGAGGAGCAGCAAGTAAGGGAGGAACAGAGGGAAAGAGAACACGAACCCATCAGAGGAATGGGGGCCAATACACTGCTCGTGACAATTTTACACAAACTATCAGCATACCTCTAAAGCCAATAAGACCCTAAAATAGCTCACAGATCTTCAAAAGGAAAGGAGAAATTCTTCCCAAAAGCGAGGTACTGCACTTTCGTTGACTACATAAAAAAGCTGAGGCAAATTAATTAAAAAAGCCACAGCTTCTTAATTGCTGTATCAAGTTGGCAAGCAGGAGAGTCCTGCCTGCCACAGCCCACATGCTAGCAGGGCACACAGGGTATGCTCACCACGAAACACAAGACACAAAGGTTGCATTGGCAAAAAAACCTCTTCCCAGTGGCTCCTCTCCCAAGGCTCAGGTGCCAGACACTACCTTGAAACTCTGCAGCACTGCTGGCTTTCCCAAAACCACCTCTCACGACAACTTTTATGAGCATTGCAAGACCCAGCCAGGTAAGAGCCAGGACTAGCAGCCTGCGATGCAAAGGAGTTTGTTAACTTCTGTAACGTTTTCTGTGATTTCCAGTTCAAGATTCAGAACACGCATCACCTATCTGTAGCAATAATTAACAGGAGATTGAATTAAAGGGAGATTGCAGTAAACATGCGTCCAAAATGAGGGACAGATGTCTGACAAACAGTGAAAAAAAGAAGTATTGAGAAGATAGGAAGCTAGGTTAGAAAATGGGAAGAAACATATCTTCTCAAATCACCTCATTCGCCTTATGGTACAGCCACTTTCAGGATTCACATTGTCAAGCACTTTTCCCAGCCACAAGAACACAAGGTTTGCTTTTGAAAAAGGGGGAGGGTGGAGATTAATGGACGACAACTGATTTCAGCAGACGGGGCTCTGAAAAGAGCTATTAACTAAGCTATGGACTCTAAAGCAGTGAGCAAAAAGATGCTGTGCTAGGCAAACAGGATTTAATCGACCTACAGTGATGACAGGCTTTGGTATTTTCTCATAGGTAATAACTGGTTGCAGAAAAGAAGACGCCTTAGGCCTTGAACCAAATTGGTCACCTTAAAGCTATGAAATGCCCCACCCAACACTAATTATTGCTATTATTACACTAACAATGAAATCAAAAGTAATAGCCGTTGTTCTTTGACTGCTGCTTTGCCAAGGCTGCTATTTTGTTTGACATGGAGCAAAGAAGGAGGCTTAATCAACTTAAAATCACCTTTTGTTTTGGAAAGCTTTTTGCCATTATCTGAGTAAAACTCAGGTTTCAACAAGTTGTGAAAGTAACTCCCTGTTTCCAATTTCCAGCACCTTGAACAGGGCTTTGCGCATCTGTGATGAAGGTTAAAACAGGTATTTGCTCACACTGTGATCTTATGTGATACTCCACAGTTGGGCTGTAGCTGCGACTACCCCAGTAGGCACCTTTCCTGCATTCTGCTGTTCACGCCTGTTGTTTACGCAGGTTTTCATGTGGCCAAAATGAGACACAACTGCTTTTAAATATAGCAACAGGGAACATCAGCAGGTCAAAATCAGGTGAGTTGCCTCTTACTAGTTCTATTTTTGAAACAATAAAATTGGTTTGATTCTGCACCACCATGCTCGGTGAGATAAGAAAGCAGAGCATCACAACTGGCCATCTGTTCAGTGCACAGCCAGAAAGACTGCACCCTCACTGACTGCCTGCCAGGAGCCGGGGGAGCCCTGAACCTGGGCTAATTGAAGGGATCTGCAGCCAGATATCGTCGCATTTAATAGGGTTGTACTGCTGATGGAAATCACAAGCAAATTACAGATTCCCACATGCCCTGGTCTAGTTGGAGCCAAAAAGCACATCGTGATAAGGACGGAGTGCTGCACACTGGGACCTGCGGTCTCCATGAACCTCACTGCTTTATGAAAGAGTTGCTGATAAGCTACAATGTGCTACAAACCTCCACATCTTTCCTAGAAACTCGCCTTTACTACGTTGTGTTTATTATGCCTTTTATAATTTCCAGCTCTTCCATTTGTTTTTATATGTTGTAAGAGGGCTTCTTTCTCTTCAAATCAAATCATATGGACTCACAGTTTCTAGCTCAAAGTCTCCCTAATGCTGCTAATCTCATATTAACAGCCTACTGACACAGAAGAAGCCACAGAAGAGAATGATTGCCAGCCCTCTGGCCCTGTGACCGTGTGCTGGTCAGATCTGGATTAATACTTGAGGCGATTTACCTCAGGAGGCCTTGTTACAGGTGCCTATAACTCCAAACTCTCCTTCAAATGCCTGTCAGGAGGGGAACCTGTGTATCAACAGCTGATGCAGACACAAACAAGGCCCCTCTAAAATTATTTTTTATTTTCCTATAGAAAATCAGGATGACAGCAGCAAAAAAAAAAAAAACAAAAAAAAACAAAAACACCACCAACAAAAAAACCCGAAACAACAACAACAAAAACCTTTCTTTGAGATAAAAAGCAGTGAGTTGGGCATCAACATCCCACTCAGGACAGAAAATACACTGCAGTTCTCCCTCTTACTACCTGTCACTGGCAGCAAGTTTGCTTGACTTTACCTTTTCTAAAAAGGGTTATCCAGGAGCACAGGCAAACACGTGGATTTCCTCCGGCATTTGTGTAGCAGCATAATCCTGCTGTGTAGGCTAAGTCAGGTACAAGAGTGACTCTTGCCACTTTAAAAACAGTTTAAGCTGTTCACATTTAAGGAAAGATGGAAAATCAGCATCATTCTTATTTGGTAACAAGTGTCCATGTGACAGTTTGGTTCACCAGCCCAAGCCGCCTCAGGCTCCTCTCCAGCTCTGTGCAGTGCCGACTCTGCAGCTCCATGACCCTACATAGTAGGAGGAGGGTGCTGGGATGACAGATCAGGCTGACCAGCTGCGCTTGACATCACCCAGCAGAAGACAGTCCACTCACTGCATCTGAACTGCATGACGAACATGCCCAACCGACTGGGAGAGAAACAGAGGCAGGAACAGATGTTGCCTGTGACCTGGTCAACCTCCGAGGCTTCACATGTGCCTGAGTCTGGAGCTAGAGCATCTCTCATCTCCCCTAAGATGATTCTATTTCTGAATGATTTAATTTTGCTTGTTAACAAATCGCCAGTAAAATAAGTAATTGTTCCTGGCCTGAAGTTAAACAATCCTGTTACTGAGCGACTATTAATTGCAGGTCAGAGAGCTGTAGAGGCTTGGCCTTCAAGGCACCACACCGTCCCCTCTAGGAAGAGTGGTGAAGTACAGAAATATTCTAGCATGCCTTATGGAGAAATTAATTTTACCTATAATTATTGTTATTACAAGGCTGCTTGTTCCACCCTGGCTTCTTAAACAACCACACTGCAACTCCTACCTCTCCCCAACCCTTCTCTGCCTCTAATGTAAGTGCACATGCCTTGTAGCTCACGTATCTTTCCATAGGTCCTTATTAATAAGGAGCATCTGCAGGGAAACAGGATCTGACTCACTCTGCAGCACAGCTGCTCCTGCTGCTCACATCCCCACCTGAAACAACAGTCCCCTGTTTCCAACGTCACCTCCATCACCACAGCAGCCAGCCCCAACATCACCAGTGCAATGCTGTACTGCCCTTCTAAGGGCAGAATATTCTTGGCTACTCCCTGTCAAAGAAATTCTGGAACTGCATCTTTGCGTATTGCAAACTTACCTTGGTTTTGTGCTGTCTCACGCCTTTCTGAGTTTCAGTGGGGAGTATCCAGCCAGGGGGGAGTCTTTTTCAAAATTGATTCCTTATCCATATTTGGGAATTTGTGCTGGGCACTAGCTGGTATGAAGCACGTTCTTTCCACAGTGCACTTTGGGATTTGTAGTTCCCAAAAAGGAATGTTGTTTTCCAAATGGTGAGCACCAAGCAACAAAAACAAAAGTCTGAAGGGCCTTTACCTCTGCCTTTGCTTAGCTGCGGGGCCTTTCTTTTTACAGTATTCCTGTGCTGTGGTTTCGCCTTAACCAGCCTGAATCCTCCAGGAATTTCTTCCACAGTTTATGGCAAATCCCTTGGATGCACCACTGTGCAAAAGCTGCTGCTGCAAGAGTGCTCCTGCCGGTACCGTGAGGGGCAGGTGCCTGGCCCTGCCTCCCAGACAGCTACTTATAAAAAGAGAATTATATCGTTTTAAGTCATGCTTTCCACGCTTTCTTCCCTGCTTCTAACACTGAAAGAGCAAAGAAACCCCCCTTTCAAAGATGCGCTTCACTTCTTAACATGTTCTGCAGTAGCCTGTTTGTTTGCTTTTTTTTTTAATTAACTAATCATAGTAGAGGGTCAGCAGTACAAAATAAATAAATCCTGCCACTCCCGTAGAGATTCATTTTTGAAGAGAGTTTGCACTGCCTGCCATAATTACCTTGTAACCAAGACACCCTATTGTTTTGAAATAACAACTGAAGAATGTGAACCGTTGCCTCCAGGTTACTGATGAAGACGCTGTTGTTATGCCCTCCAGCTTAACAGCGTAATGTGCTTATAAACGCGGCCGGGGGGGTGACTGAGGATGAAGAGGCGGCAGGCGAGGAGGGCACCCATCACCCCCTCAAGAAAGCTGCTGGAGCAGGGGGCAAAGCACCTTCCCTTCCGTTCCCCCTCCTGCTCGCCCGGCCGCGGGGAGGAAAGCCGCAGGATCGCAGCCTTATTCCGAAGCGGCCGGTGACTTCGCTCGGACACGTTTGGGGCTGGGCTGACGCCCGGCGGCCGCGGGGAGAACGGCAGCAGCCGTCGCCGGGCTCTGACCCTGCTGCGGGCGAGGACAGCCGAGGCGGAGAACGCTGGCTTGGCCGTTCCCCGCTGGCAGCCACGCGAATGACAACTGAAGAGGTTTTTGTCAGGGACCGTGACCGATCCCCGGCACAGCGAAAGTGTTGTGATCCCGCAGCCTGTGATCGTCGCTTCTCGGAGAGGCCCCGGAGACCCCGCTTTTAACGCCTCACTGTCGCAAAGTCAGCACTGACCGCCGCCCCGGCTGCGGGCGAGAGGGGCCCCCGGAAGGCCATCCCCGCCCCGCCCGAGAAGCCGTCGCCGCTCGCACGCTGTGTCCCGGCAGCCGCTGACTGCCGCCCGCTCACGCCACGGCCAGACTACACGTCCCGCCGGCCTGCGGGGCGGGGAAAAGATGTCGGCCGAGGCGCTTCCTCTGCCGGGAGGCGGCGATATGGGGGTGTCCTCGCGCCTTTCCGGGTCTGTGGGAGGCCGCCCTGCTGCAGCTGCCTGGACAAGCGGAGCTGTGCCGAGC
>JAAGNO010022784.1:0-10776 GCA_033439905.1 Ceryle rudis | reverse complement strand
GGTCGTCAGGCCGTGGGCCAGGCTGCCGAGAGTGGAGTCCCCATCCCTGGAGACATTTCAAAGCTGTGGAGATGTCGCGCTGATGTTTCTAATGCCCAGCTGCCTAAGCCTTTCAGCCGGAGACCATCTTCCCTCCTCCCATTGGCCAGGGAATCAGCCACTCAGAGCCTTGGGTACCCACCCCGCCCATTCCTCTCTCCACAGCGCTCCCTCATGGCCGTCCTGGAGGGATCAGCCAATCAGAGAGCTGCTTGCTGATGGGTGTGTCCTCAGCCTCCCAGGGTGGCTCTTCTTGGCTGTTGCCAGGGTGGTGGGGTGGTGGCTGCCATGCTGGGGGCGGTGGGGAGGCAGAGGGGTACCATAACGGTGCTGGGGCATCGCTGGCCTGGTGAGGGACGGTCCCAAGACTCCGGGGCTGCTGGCCATGGTGGTGGACTCATTCTACAGGCAGGTGGCTGCCATGGTGGAGGCAGCCCAGCGGGGTGGGCTTCCCTGGGTGCTCAGGACCATCCAGTGCTGCAGCCATGTCCTGGAGGTGGCCTTCCCCCTTTGCAGGGACAGCGGCACCTGGGAGGTGGTGTGGGGCTGGAGAGCCCAGCACAGCCAGCACCGTCTGCCCTGCAAAGAGGGTGAGGCTGGGAGCCGCAGCCACCTAAGTGCTTCTCCATCCCTGCCCAGCACTGAGCATGGGCCTTGGCTGGGCTCAGCCCTGCCTGGCTCGGGGAGCCCAAGTGGGAAGCATCTGCATTAGCACAGTGGTGGTCAGGATGGGTACAGAGGTACTCAGGAGGACACTCTGCTTGGATGCTCTTGTAGGAGCAGCTCTGAGCAGTGCCAATTTAACCATATAAGTCATGACAGACCATCTTCAAGGACATATCCAAAGTGGTTCAGGTGAAGGGTGGTTGTGCAGAAGTCACCCTATGTGTCCCCGGGTGGCATGGGCACTGTTGTTTCTCTCTCCAGAGAGTGGCAGAGGATGGATCCCCCTCTAAGGGCAGACTTCTTGCCAGGAAGCCACAGGCATGGGGCAGCTCACCTGGTTCTTACTGGCACTTTACCCACATGGAGGGATCTGCAGGAGACAGGTTTGCCAACCTCAGCTGCAGCCCAGAGGTGTGCAGCCCAAGAGCAGTGTGAATGGTGTCCACTCCTGTGTGCATTTGACTCCTCATCCTAAACCTCAAAGCAGAGACAGTTGTTCTGAGCCTGAGGGGGGTGGTCCCAGCCTCCTGTTTCCTCTCCCTTAGCCTGAGGCTTTCACCACATTGTGGCAGGGCTCTTTGAGGTGCTCCCATAGCAAAGGCCTTTGTCTGTGGGACCGAAAGAGCTTCCCATTTGTGGTGATCTGGAGGAACAGGTCTAACTGAACAATTGCTGGTCACTTACTGCGACTAGATGCTGCTGTTTCAGAAGAGTCAAAAGCTTTCCTACAATGGCCCTGTGCCATTTGTGGTAAAAAGGCAGGGACTCTTAATTTCTTCTCTCTCCTTTCCCAGGGGTTCATTTCAGCACTTCAATCAGTGCCAATGAAGTAAAAGCCTTGGCTGTATTAATGACATACAAATGTGCCATAGTGGGTAAGTACAAGGGGAGCATAAAGCATGTGGTGACTTGGGCAGGGGATGGGGCTGTGATAACAGTGAGTCAGAAACGCTCCTTAGATGCTTTGAAAATCAGAAGTGCTCCAGGAGTGCAGGACTTTCCTCTGGGCACGGATGTGTGAAGGCAAGGCTTGCTGCAGCTGCAGGATACACCGCTGTCAGTCTGGGATGTTCTTGTTAATCAGGGAGCATCAAGCATCATGCTTCTCAGATGCAGTCTCTGCCTGGGTTGTCATGGATTCAGCTCTGGGTGGTGGTGTTTGTGGCAGGCTCAGGGGCTATATCCTGTCCTGTGTGGCGCTGGGGGGGAGCCATGAGCATGTGTGATGTGGGGAAGCGCTGGACCCTTGACTGGATTCACCAACAAGTTCATGTTTGCCGTTGTCACCTCTGCCCCCTGGGGAGCAGTTGAGCTGGCAGAGAACATCTGTCTGCCTTACACGGTCTTTTCCAGATGTTCGGTGCCATGGTGGTGTGAGGATTGATCCAAGGAAATACTCAGTGAGTTCACTGCTCTCCTTCCCCCACCAACAGCCCATAACTCACGCTCCATTTGCACAGCCCTCCTTCTCTGTGTGGATCACAGCAATGTGCTCTGACAAGTTGGGAGAGATGTTGGTAGTGAATATCACTCACCCAGTGACTGTGAAAAGGAGCTTGGGGCAGGAGAGGGATGGTGATCTCTGAATTACAGGTCAGTGCATCCTGGCCAGAGAGCTGCTGAAGGGGTCTGGAGTAGTGATGCTGCTGCTGCCTGCTGTTCTGGGCTGTGCTGCGGGAAGGTGCAAATCAGCGAGACATCGTAAGGACAGGGAGCTGAGGGACCAGGAGTTCACACATCTCTTCTTTTCGATCCAGCTGGGTGCCAGCTGCCATGAAAGAACTGCCTGCAGAGGTCAGGGTGGGCAAGCACGGGCAGGGTAGCTGCCGGATGCTGTGCCACGGCACTGGGATTTTTCTTGGGGCCTGTAGTAACAACTGTGTTTTGTTGTTCTTGCACAGGAACATGAGCTGGAGAAAATAACGAGGCATTTTACTGTAGACATGGCCGAGAAGGGATTTGTAGGTGAGAGCGCTTTTGTTCTGATTCTGTAAGCACGTAGGGAAGTGGGCAGAGGCTGCCTGGCTGGGCAGGCACAGAGGCTGCTGCTCCCTCCCTGCCTGTCAGCAACACTCGCTGCCCTGGTGCTCTGCTGTCCAGTCACTGCTCTGCTCTGCCCGCGCTGTGCAGCTGAAGGAAGGAGGGGCTTATGCGGAGCCGAGCATGGTGGGTTGGCCCAGGCTGCCTCCCAGCTGCTGCTGGGCAGGGATCTCACCTGGGCATTAGCCTCCATCCCTCTGGCCTGCACAGTCACAGGGAGGAGTGAAGGTGCTGGTCACAAGGCAAAGACCTTTACATTCCCTCTTTACTTGAAAGTATTGGGACCCAAGATGCTCATGCCTCAGAAAGCTGGGGTGACCCTGTGGTATGGGCAGCACCACAGTTTGGTCAGAGAACTCCTTGGTGTGCCCAAGGACAGAACCAGCTTGCAGAAATCACCTGGCTGTGCATGTGCCACTGGTTGGAGCAGAGCAATCAAATTGCAGAGACGGGATTTGACAGGTTTTTCTATCTCCACAGGGCCTGTGATTGATGTGCTGGCCCCGATGTCAGTACCAGGGAGTGAGAGATGTCCTGGACAGCTGACACTTACACCCACACACTGGGGTACCGGGTAAGCTCTGACAGTGCTGTTTTGGAGTCTGGGATGTTGTGGACACTACAGGGGGTTGTGCCCAGAGGCGCTTGCCAGTGAGTTGCTTTAGGTTTAGTTGAGGTTTAGGGAAGGGCAAGGAAAACTGAGTCTTGGGCCAAGTCCTCTCTAGAGGACCTGTACCAGGTGATGTTGTAAGCTTCTCTCTCCCCATCCCGGCTTCGCAAGACATCGATGCCGAAGCGTGTGTGACAGGAAAGCCCATCAGCCAGGGAGGCATCCATGGGCGACACTCAGCCACTGGGCGGGGGGGTCCTGCATGGTATCAAGAACTACATCACCAACACAGACTACATGGACCACATCGGCCTGAGCCTCAGCTTCCCCGGCAAGACCTTTGTGCTGCAGGTGAGTGCTCAGCCCAGCTAGAGCTTTCAAGAGGACAGTTCCTCAGAACTTTTCTGCCTCTCCTTTCCAGGACAGCTTTCAGTCTCATCTCCCGCAGTGATGCCTAGACATGATTTCCCAAATCTCTCCTCACCCTGTGGAGGCTGACACTGGGTTGGTTCAGTCTTGCTGTGTGTGGATCAGTTTCTAAGAGCCTGTCTCTTGGAAACTTGAACCAGCAGCCTGGAGGTGCTGTGCTGCTCACACTGCACAGGCATTCCCAAGGTTTTTCTGTAGCCATCCTGCCTGAAAATGCTCCTAAAATGAAAGCTGTGGCTGACCTGTGCAGCAGGCAGAGTGGAGAGGTGGCAGGACACAGAGGACGCTGCCAGACTGGGTGGAAAGAGTTGATCCCAGTGACATCACATTTCTGTCACCTCCAAACTGCCGGCAGTGAGCTGTGTTGTTACCTACAGCGAAGGTCCTGCTTGTGGGTGAGGCCCCATCCCTTCTGGGTGCTCTGTGGGTCTTGCTGTCCCTTGCCCAGCGCCATGGTAGCTCGGTGGCACCGTGAGGGTGCAAGCCCTGTCTTTCCCCTCTCCTCCCAGGACCGACCTTCCCTTCCCTGCAGCCCAGGGCCCGCTCACAACCGCGGTGAGGTGCTTCCCCCTGCTGTAACTCCAGCAGCTCCGGCTCTCGGCCAGACACTGCTGCCAGGTCCGCTGCCCGTTCTGCCGGCAGCTGCCCGCTCCCTGCTGAGGCCGCCGCTCTCTGCAGGGCGGACAAAAGCTGGAAGCCGCGCAGCCGAAGCCTCGCCCGCGGCCGGAACTCGGAGCCTTTCTCCGAGCACCTGGTCCCCGACACAGCTCCTGCCTTTGAACGGAGGCTGCGCCTGGAGCTGCTGCCCACGGTGCCCACGGGAATGGCCCTGTCTTTGTGCGTCCCTTTCCTTTCTGCACACCCTTCTGCTTTGCTGATATGGCAGAGAATCAGAGAATAATAGCTTGGGAGGGACCACAAGGACCATCTGGTCCAACCTTTCTGGTCAAAAGCCTGTTCTAGGTGAGATGGCTCCTCACCCTGTTCAGCCAAATCTTAAGCATCCAGTGTCCACTGCTGGGGATTCCAGCAACTCCCTGGAGAGATTTTTCTGATGGCTGATTGTTCTTGTGAAAAATTTTCCTCTTGTGTCTAATCAGAATCTCCTCGGGAGTAACTTGTACCCATTACCCCTCATTTTTTCCGTGTGACTCCCTGTAAAAAGAGAGTCTCCATCTTCTTTGTAGCCACCCTTTAAATACTGGAATATGGTGATGCAACAGAGAATGAAAAGGCTGAAGTCCTTGGCTATTGTGTGTATAATTTTACTGTGTTTGGGTGCTGGTTTTGTGGTCTCAGGAACCAGTGTTGCTTTTAGGAGCTGTACCAATCTGGCAAGTGTTTTGGGGCAGTCAGTGCAAAGTCATGTGTTCCTGCAAGAGCTGAGCTGCCCCCATGGCCCTGCCCTGTGCTAGTGCCTTGGCAGCTGATCACATCCCCTCAGAGTGAGGTGCAGGAGGATTTCTCTGATTGTGCCTAGACGCTGTGTGGTGGCCACCAAGGGACTGAGTTTCTCACTGTATCCATTTTCCATCAGGATCAGCTCTTAGAAACTGAACAGCATGCTGTGCCTGGAACAGCACATCCAGGAGCTCTGGAGGTGACAAAGGCAGACTAAGCTGGAAGCCCTTGTCCCAGAGGTTCTGCTTTTCAAAACCCTCTAACTATCCAAGCAGATCTCTGTCCTGACAGGTCTTAGTCTCCATTCAGCCAAAACATTCACCAAGAACTGCTACATGAGGGTTCCTGTTTGGTGTCTCAGCTCAAGTTCCTGAGGGGGTGCTGTTAGCAGAGCAGCAGATCAGTTTTCAGTGTTTGTCCCCACGACTTCCCTCTCCCCTGACCATCCCCACTCTGTGTTGCTGTAGGGCTTTGGTAAGGTGGGGCTGCACACCATGAAGTACCTGCACAAGTACAGAGCTTGCTGCATCTGTTCTGGGGAGACAGACAGAGCCATTTACAATCCCAGAGGGATCAACCCCAAGGAGATAGAATACTATGAGAAAGTGAGTTAAGCTGAGTCAACCCAGCCACTCTTCTTAGGGGTGGTGGTCAGTGCCTGCCTCTGAAATGCCTTAAAGGGGGCTGCCCCTCATCTCCTACAGAGCCCAGCTCTGGGGGCAGTGCTCAGCACTGCCAGGCTGGGCACAGTAGGACTCTCCTGCTCATTCCAGGGCCATAACACCATAGTTGACTTCTCAAAATCAGAGCCCTATGATGGCAGCATCCTGGAGGTGCCCTGTGACATCCTCATCCCTGCTACTATCGAGAAGCAGCTCACAAGGGAGAATGCATTCTGGGTGCAAGCAAAAGTAGAGACCACTCATGTCACATGCTCCCAATGGACCCTGCATTTGTGTGCAAGTGACAGCCACCCAGCCAAACCTTCGCTTTTGGCACTCAGTACCCCAGGGAGGTGTCACACTGCTGCACTGACAACTTTCCCGCTGTGCCAGAAAGACAGAGTGTGAGGCAGAGGCAGCCGGCCACATAATTTAGGGGAGGAGGAAGGCCCAGGCCCTTCCCTTTGCTGGCAGAGAGCAAGGATCATTGGATTGACTTTGGCTGGCTCTTCTGGCTCTTCAGTCTTCACTGCTGTATCAGATCCTCCCCTGGGGCAGAGGAGGATACCCTCAAAAGTACTGGGTGTCACAGTGTTGACACTAAGAATCATAGGCAGCAGCTAAGAATGAGCAAAGCAGGGGACTGCTACAAATACCATCTTCCTCCCTTCGCTGTGAGCTCTAGGGACAGGGCATGCTGGGACTCTGCCACAGCCAAGGTGTTTTGCAGACTGAGCCTTTAATCATTCTGTGTGAAACATGAGGTCTGAGCTTTTGCTCATCCTGAACAGCTCCAGTGGGAAGGCAAGTGGCCAGACCCCAGCCGCCAGACATGTCCTGCTGGGGGGGATCCCAGCAGCAGGGAAAGCAGCCTGTCACTGGTTTCTTCCTTAATTTCTTTTTCCTATCTCACCTCTGCTCTGCCTGTGCTTTCAGATCATTGCAGAAGCTGCCAGTGGCCCCACTACACCAGCAGCACACGACATATTCCTGCAAAGAAACATCCTGGTCATCCCAGTGTGTTCATCCCAGCACACATGGGGAGGTGGTGGGCTCATGAGTGTTAGAGCCATATGCTATTGTCAGCTGCACCAATGTGGATCCATCTGGGCTCTGCCAGGCTCTGGTGTCAGGCAGCATTGATGGTGCTGTCTCAGCCTATTCCTTGCCTTGGCCCTAGCTTCTGAGCACATCCCAGATGCTGGTTTCTTTCTGTACCCTTCTGGATCTTGGCAGCAGCAGTGATAGGCCACAGGGCTACCGGCCAGCACTGGGATGTCCTGCAGCCGCTGATGGGCCAACAGCAAACTGTGCCACATCATGTGGGATGTCAGACGAGCTGGTGTCTCTGCTCAGAGGTGGTGCAGAGCCGTAGTGGCTCAAGGATTCAGCCATCCCAGTAACCTCAGGACTGTCTCTGAGAAGAGACCCAAGGTAGAGGAGGAGAGATCCCCAAATGGGTCATGGGTCTCAGAGTCACCCAAAGCAGCAAATCTGAAGCGTATACTGCCCTTGGCAGGACATGTATGTAAATGCAGGTGGTGTGGCTGTATCCTTCTTCGAGTGGCTGAAGAACCTAAACCATGTTAGCTATGGCCATATCAGCTTCAAGTATAAGTGGGAATCCAGCTACTACCTCCTGCAGTCAGTGCAGCACAGCGTGGAACAGTGTTTTGGCAAGGTCCAGGGGAGATCTCCATCATACCGTCCCCAGAGTTCCAGGCCCGCGTGACTGAAAGTGCCTGCAACCATGGAGGGTTTTCCTGGCTCAGCTGTTTCACATTCCCAGCCACTCCTGTCTGCTGTGCCACTGCTGAAAGCTGATCTTGTGGCACACCCAGAGCCCTCCCATGCTGTCATCCCACTGATGGAGGGGATGGAGCAGAGATATTGTGTGTGGTGGTACAGCCCTACCATCTGAGGGTGCTGCTGGGTGCTGCGGGGAGTCCCTTGGGGGCTGAACCATGTGCTGGAGCCAGCTGCAGAAATGGCAAGTCAAGCTTGGACCACCTGTGGTGGTCCTACACCAAACAGAGAGATTGTGTTTGATAAATGAATTGGGGGGGATGGGCAACCCCCTCCCACAAAGGATTCGCTTATCCTCTCCCTCAAGGTGCCTCAGAACACATCGTGTATTCAGGACTGGCCTACACCATGGAGTGGTCAGCCAAGATACCTGTATGGGCTCCTGGCCTCCCCCGTCCCTGCTGCCAGTCTCCTTGCCTTGCTGCAGAAACTCTGGGCTGTGTTTGAGTGTTGCCCTCCCACAGCATCCCTTCACCACTCCTGATGGGTCAGCACAAGGCCTGGGTACTTCCCAGGGGTGGCTCTGTCCATACTTTGGAAAAGCCTCATGCTCAGCAGTGTCCCTGGTTGCCTCTGGGTCCCTGTCCCTCTCTCCATCCCCCTGAACCTGTATTCCCCATTTCCAGGGTTGCTTAGATGACCCAGGGGGTGCAGGGTTATGCCAGCACTGCTGAGTGGGAGGGGTCTCATCGCACCTCTTGGGGAGGTGGCTGTGTGCTGTACCCAGCAGTATGTGTGGAGCCCACTCATGGGTGCAGGGTCTGTCCCCAGGGCAGTGCTATGAGGCAGCAGTGGGGGAGCATCTCCAGACCCACTTGTAGTGTCTCCAGGTCTTACAGAACAGTCCCCTTGGTCATTTGGTTTGGAGGTGACTTCCTTCCCTCTTGGGTGCTCCCAGTCCTGGCCCTTGCACACATGGCACTGCCTGCACCCTCCTCATTGGGTCCTCTGCCCCAGTCCCTCCCAGCACAGACCAGCCTCACAGCTATCCTCTCTCTCTAGCAAATTATGACCATGGCTGACAGGTACAACCTGGGCCTGGACCAGAGAACCACTGCCTACCTGTGCACTCTGAAGAAGGTGTTCACTGTGTACAATGAGGCTGGCTTCACCTACTGACACAGCACCCAGTAGGGGTGCCCCAGCCAGGCTGAGGGTCCCAGCCCTGCTGCACAGGGGGTGCCCAGGACACCACGTGCTGCACAGAAGGGACATCCTGGTCTCTATAAATGGTTGGTTTGAGCACATCTTCTCCCTGCTGCCTGGCTCCCAGCTCTCCTGAGGAGGGAGTTGTCTTCCTCCACACCCCTTCGGCCACAGCCCCTTTACAGTCTCCTGGGTACTGGAGGAAGCCGTGCTAATGCTGTTTTGTGTCTTCTTGCCCATGGTTGGCAGAATTGGACAAGAGAAAGAAAAAAAGCAAGTAGCTCTTGGGGAAGGGACAGCCCACAGCACAGCCAGCCCCAGGAACAGCCACCTCAGTCTGTTTAACAATGTTTGGTGGGCACTGCAAGCACTGCTGCAACTGGTTCAGACATGGGGAACAGCGCCAGGGCAGGGATTTGCAGGCATCAGCAAACTTGTTGTGTGTCTGTGCTGACTGCTGCAGCTTCACTCTTTGCAGGCAAAGCTGGAAAGCCAGCACGGTGGGGGATTTCATCTGATATTCATGGTGGGAAGACTCAGACCAGCCTCTCACCCTGGCAGGTGCTGCAGCCAAGGGGCTGGAGGGTGGATGGGAACTCAGGTTGGGCTGGTGGCCCTGCTCTGGGGCAGTTGAAGGCCCAAAGATTGTACTCTGGGGTAAGCACAGGACCTCCTGCTGTGGTGGATTCTGCTTCACAGTGTGTGGCACTCACCTGCCCTTGAAGTGGTCACACTCCAGCTGAGCAAGCCACGGGTGGCCCCCTGAGGAGAGCAGGGTCACATAGGCGGGTGAGGACATCAGAGGAGAGGCTCCCCTTCACTCTGCACTTCTAGCACAAGATCAGGGTGTGCCTCTAGGACGTACCTTACAAACAGCAGTGCATCCTGCTGCAGGGAGGACTAGGGGAAGCCTGCACTCAGCACCTAACCTCCCTCTGCTAGCACACTCAGTGCCTCCCAGGAGGGAACTGGCACTTGAGGCCAGGACCATGTCCAGCCTCATCCTGGCTCAGGGTCCTCAGCCCCAGGGGGGCCCCTGCATTCACCTGCAGCCCGCGCACAGGCAGGTGGCACAGGGGTGCTGCCCATGCCCCAGGCCTCAGGCAGACCTGGAGGCAGGGTCCTGCCGCTGACACAGCAGTGAGCAGATAGGAAGACACCATGTCCTCACAAGGACCCAGTCACAGAATCACAGAATGGTGGGGGTTGGAAGGAACCTCTGCATTTCATCTCATCCAACACACCTGCCAAAGGAGGGTCATCTAGAGCAGATTGCCCAGGATGGGATTCAGGCAGGTTTGGAATCTCCGGAAGAGACTCCCCAACCTCTGGGCAGCCTATTCCAGGGCTCTGGTACGCTCCCAGGGAATTTTTCCAGATGTTTAGTCCTGACCACTCCCCCAGCTGGAAGGGGTCAGCCAGTCTGTCCCAGCCCCTCACTCCTCTTCCCAAAACTACCCCTGCCGCCAAAGTGCAGGGACATCCCTCTCCCCAGGGAACCCACAACCAGGACCAGGGGGCTACAGACAAGAGTTGGCTTTATTCACGGACACGAGGACAGCTGTGTCACTGGCAGCTGCCCTCGTATTGCACATCCAGCGAACGGGGGTGGGAGGATATCCATGCCACGTCACAACACAGCGTCGGCACTATGGGACCTCAGGGGGGACACTGGCATCGGCACAACCCAGCAGGCTGGGGAGTGAGCTTGGGCGCCAAGGGTTCACAAAGGCAAAAGACCCATCCACCCATAGATAGAGATATATATATAAAAAAAAAATACTTCCATGATGACCAGAGCAGAACCACAGGGACACGTGTGCAAGCAAAATGTACAGCAGCCCGCGAGCAGGTAAACATGCTTTGTACAGACAGACACACTGGGATGCAGCCAGGGTTTATGGCACTGGGAGGGATGCAGAGCAATAAACCCGGGCTGCACAAACACGCACACACACATACTCACATATTGAGATG
>JAAGNO010022780.1:0-38893 GCA_033439905.1 Ceryle rudis | reverse complement strand
ATACCACATCACTACACCTTTTTAAAATGTTGTCTTTAAACAAATTGTTAGAAGAGTTAGTCAGGACCAAAAAGCAGGCACCTACAGCACAATCCACTGTCTCAAAGGCTGACCTCAAGAAAAGCAAGAAAGAAGAAAGTGAATATTGAGAAGGGTATCAGCTACTATACCTAGGAAAGAAGGAATTAAATTAATGAAGAGAAATGAAAGCTGAATATTAATACAGGGGAGGAACTCACCACAGAGAGGCTTCTTCCTCTGAATGCAGCACAACACTTCAATGCACGCTTTTTCCCTTATGGAAATATTTACCATCTCTGAATTTGTGTACTAGGTGCTCGACTTCCTATGGCTTTCAAACGAATTCGATGCCCTAACTCTCCTCTACGCCTTTGGAAGTTTTCTCCTCAGACCCTAACTAATCTTTATTCATTTCACTTGGTCCATTTCCAGGCTGAAAATTAAGCACTCAAGTGCTCCGCATAAGATTATGGGATGATGTTGCAGAAGCAAGGCTGAAGTCCCACCGTGTGGAACATTTCAAAGGACCAGCATCCTGATAAATACACGAGTGGCCAACCAACCTTGCTCTGCAGGGTAGGGTGGGAAGAGCAATCCAACACCTCTTCTCCATTTCTGTTTCTTCTCACCAGAAATCCAGTTATAAATGACAAGCTTGTAGTTTCAAAACAGAGCTGCAGCTTCTGTGCAAACTGAAGATTTTCCTAAAGGGAGTCTTTTTATGCTCCAAGTACAATAGATACCCATGTAACTGTGAACCACCACTTTAATTTTTCTTTTTGCCTCATCAAGTACTTACCGAGCAGAAGGTTCTACCTGTGATAAATGCTACCTGTCAAAACTTTACTTTGATCATGCTTCAAGAAGGAAGGATTTCCAAATCATTTGCTTGGAAATTTTTTAATTCTTAAGTGGGTTGTTTGTTTGCCTCAAAGGAAGAGCTAACCTATTTTACATTGTCAAAAATCTATTTTTAAACAAAGTTTTCCTTTGTACTTTAAACATTCCCTAAAAATACTTCTTAGGCTCATTTTGTAAAATTAAAATGAAGTAGATGTTTAAGCTATCTCCTGATTCAGCAGCTCTGTCGTTGTGCTTACTCACTGCCAACGGAAGGATCAAATCTGGCCAATGGCTCTGTTCACCTGAATTAGGGTGTTGAGTTAATGCTGTCAATTGTCATGGCACCGAAGTCCCTCGAACTGTGTCAGATCACTAACAGAAAGAGATTCCTAGTTTTGCCTATAATTCTTTTAAAAGTCACGAGCAGAGCACAAGGATTACAGCCCTCTCACCAGCCCTTCCTATAGTTTATATTTAGTGTCAAAAATAAAAGTAGGAGGCTTGGTGTGGGAGGTGGTTTAAAAGGTCACCTCTATAGCTTATAGAAAGGATTCGCCTTGCTTCAATAAGCCCCAGACACTGTACTTCAATTTTACCAGTTAAATTTGACTTTGGAGGACTGGGCGGGAGGGGTGCAATTTATACAGTGTGGTCAGCAGAATCCACAGGGCGATGCATCACAGCCCAGCAACCGCAGGAGCCGCGCCGGGCTTGGCTCTGCGCAAGACAACTTTGCAGGAGGAAAAACAAAGCAGCCTGTTTTTCTTGTAAAATGAAAGATTTGGAAATACACTGATATTCTGAGCAATCACGCTTTAAGTGACTGGTAGCCTGGCTATGGAAGAAGACAAAAAAATAGGCAGGATGCTGTTATAATCTGAGTGTCACCTGTTAACAGAGGGATCCGAGCACTAATGTTACCCATTTCAATCAACAGCAAAAGCAGTAACAGGAGAATGATTCTGCTGGTAATGGAGACTTCACTTTCTGCATTTGGAAGATGCTCTTTTCCACTCCTTCCTGTCATGTCTAAGGGAATTAGTCACAGGAAACACAGGATCTAGACCCCTTTGTTTTGCACTTGCTGTTCTTAGACTCAAGAATTTCATTAAAATCCTTTTCACGTTAAAAAAGCAAAAATCTTGGAGGAAGGGAAAAATAAAGCCTTTCCCCCGATTTTATTTACAGACACTGCTAAGCCTCCTTAAGCTACTTTTGACTCGCTGTCTTATACCCTGACAAAGCAGATGTGAAGAAGGCAGATATGTAACAGTACAGCATGCACAGCAGGGCTGCCAACTGTCAATAAATTTATGAACAGTTTGTAGATCTACAGGAGTTTTGTGAAAATTCTTATTCTTTCAGTAAAAACTGGCAAGCTCTCCTGCATCTTGGCAAAAAAATATATAAAATTACAATTTGAGAACATACTGGTCTACTTCCACCTGGAAAAAAAACCCCACAAAACATAACCCTGATGTTGCTGGATCAGATCATTTCTAGATGGAGCTCTCTTCTACATTTCTCTGATGTTAGAAGGGATAATGGAGCTGGTGATGTTTAAAAGTAATTGGCAAA
The DNA here is from genome assembly GCA_033439905.1 of Ceryle rudis. Taxonomy (NCBI): domain Eukaryota; kingdom Metazoa; phylum Chordata; class Aves; order Coraciiformes; family Cerylidae; genus Ceryle; species Ceryle rudis. The sequence continues at coordinate 36,451 of JAAGNO010022780.1, read as the reverse complement.
TGAATTCTGCAGGATACTGAATATTGGGCAACAGAACCCGAATGCCATTTAGTTAACTACTAAAATAGAAATACTTTCTTTCAAAATAACTTTACTGACACTGGAGTTTTAAAAATAACCACCTAGAATTACTTGTATGACTAATCACACGGGATATTTCCCTTTCTGCCCCCAAACTGGGAAGGTTGATATTCAAATGCTAATCTGCACAAACAGCTATGAGCTTTATTTTCACTCATCGACTCGAATGTACAAAATCTGTGCTTCCAAAATGTAAAGGCTGTACTGAAACCGTTTTGCATAACTGGCTTAATATGCATGAAATTATAGGGACATCCTACAAATTAGTCACTGCCTGCTTTGTACTTGCACCTGTTTCAGGATCTATAACCTGCCGTTTGCCTGCATGGGTCCAGCAGGAAAACCACACACCTGGCCACCCAACACACACGAACCGCGGGGTGCGACCCGGCGCAGGTATCATCACAGAGGTCAGCTCGCTATCCAAAGCCATTTAAATCATCAGGCCCCAAGCTTCCTTGCTCTACAGCTACATCTTAAATCAGGTTTTGCCTCTCTCTCTCTCAATTTTATAGATTGCCAAGGTTTGATTTAGAGAAGAAGTGCAGAATGAACACCATTGGAGAGAAGCCTTGCCTACGAATTTGTATTGTAACAGAGTTGAATTTACTCCAGCTGGCTTTCTGCAAATGCAAATAGTACAGCCAAAGATTTTACGCTCAATATTAGGCAGAATTTTAAAGGCAGGAAACATGTCTGTCTGCAACAGCATCTCATGAGGTTCTACATCTCTTAGTGTGGTTGCAAAAAAATATGAAGAAGCTACAAAATGTCCATTCTTCTCAGTAGCTTTCCTGGTCCTACAGCTAGAAGATTTTTAGGGCTCATGCTATTTGTCAGACTTCACAATCATTTTAACCACATCAACCACTAACCATTGGTTATCCATGCTATGTTTGCATCAGCGCTAAGTGTTCAAGGCCATACTGGAGGGAACTTTGAGCAACCTGATCTAGTGGAAGATGTCCCTGCATAGGGGACCCAAACCACTCTGTGATTGTATCAGGGACTTAATAAAATAGAACTAAGGAACTGAGGCTATTTCTTCATCTTCTTCTGTCTCTTGGCTTGGGCAATGATAAACATGGTCTTTCCTAAGTCTATTTGTATTATTTTTGCAAGTTATTTTAAAGGTGTAAATTAGAATAGTACAAGTGAAGCCAACTGCAATGTTTCTTGGCATCCCAAATGTCAGACATGGTGCGTGTGTGCACACAAACGCCCCACCACGAGCAGGGGAGGGAAGCAGAGAGAGCAAGAGCACACATACAAACCCAGACAATTGTTCTGGTGGGAAGAAAAAGAAAAAAGAAAAAGCCTTACATCAAACTGAGATTAAGTGAATTTCTGCCACTGCTGAATGACTTGGGAACTCTATTCACTTTAATGTACTATGAGCTGTCATTCCCATCTTTACACAAAGACATTGAGTTTCTCAAGAACAGCCTGAAAAAGTCTTCAACATTTTCAGTACTTTCTGTATGTATTTTTTTCCATTAAAATGATACTGCTGCATGTTAGCAGGAATAACACAGATCTCTTGCCTCCCCTGATTTGCTGTTTGCATATATTATTTATGGGGAGAGCTGGCTCCAACCCTTGCATTTAGGCTACCTAACACTTGCTATTATAAAATATTGCGACCTCTTTTGAGTTCTTAGCACTGTCATTGTTTGCAGCTAGCCTTAGAAAGTCAGAAAAAGCCCCGAAGGCTTTTCCTTGGTCCATGAAATTTGTTTGAGATTTGACGGGTAATGATTTGAAAAACTCCATCTTGTTCTCTCTCTTTGTCAGCAACAGTTCAGCAGTCTCCAGAGAACATCTGGGTACATGGAAGAGTCACACCCCAGGCAGCAGCACTGAAGGTAGGGGAAGCAGCACATTTAACTAACCCACAAGGGCTGAGTTTTGACCTCCACTCCTGCCCCTGCCAGGGACACAGCTCACGAGCCTGCACACCGATTTTAGTCCATCCAAAATGGGTTCTTCAATGTGGCCACTGGTCACACGACTACATGGTGCCTTGGGAATGCTAAACTTGGTCTTCAGATACACCGCTTTGAACACCTGACTTTCCAATGCCGTGTCTATGCCTTCCCTACGACTTCACATAGCACACGTTAGCAGAGATTCCAGGAGACCAGCATTAACTTTCCACCCGTTTATGCAACGGAAAGAACAGGTAGAGCATTAGCAGCAACTTGGCTCCATGTGCTCATGAGTCCCCAGATCCATGTCCTACCAGCAGGAGAGCATACCCAGCTCTTGTTCTTCTTGGATCCAAGATCGAGTCAAGAACAAGCTGCAGTTATGAGCACACCAGCCATTTACAGGAGGCAGCCCAGGGGAAGCAGCAACACTGAAAGCTGTTTTGCAGCTGGTGTGTACCTATGACAAGAACACTTTCAGCTCCAGTAATTCTCTTACGCTGCAGTAGGGATAAGATGACAAATCTGATTATATTAAAGTCCGGTCTCTCACCAAGCCTTCCAAAATTTACAAGTTTTCCATATGCTTTAATGGAAGAATAACCTGCCTCGTTTTAGGTAACTATTGTTTCAGTTTTAATGGATTCAATCCTTTCACGCGTGCGTGGCCATGTATACCGAGAAGTCAGCTCCTGTATATTCATGGACAAATAGTCCTTTTGCCAAGACCCTGTGCTGTACTCCTGCTGTCTGACAGGCAGCAGATAAGTAATGTTTGCAAATCAGTCTTCCCCATTTAGAGACATTTGTACCTAAATTTAAAAAGATAATCAGATGTCTGTTGACTAATTATGTCAAATTGACATTAGAAGCATATATACACATATACAAATGCAAAGAGAAAGAGAGATTATCTAATGTATTTTGCTACCTCACAATTTAAATAAATTCTACTGCATCAGACTATTTTTTTTTTCACATTTCATAGAAGACATATTGTTCAGTTCATCAGTGAGAGAAAACTCATCCTAGCTACCGCGAAGAGCTACTTACTGGCACTGTACACAATTTGTAGGTAATTCACATTAAATTATATCTCCCATTCCACTGTGTATTGGAGAACAAAAGATACGCCTGCAAGAATGACAACGTTACATCTGCATAGAGAGTCTGTGATTATGACACAGGAAAGCACAGTCTTCCCACCTACAACTTGGGGAAACGTGGATGACCTAAATCAAGGGCCACATTTTGACACCACTTTTATCAATGGGACGCTGACACCAAATAGGACAAAGATGCATTTTTCTCCAATAACACTGAATATAAAAACAAAAAATACACTGGAAAGAAGGCTGGTGGTGCTTTGTTTGTTGGTTGCTTTTTTTTCTTTCTTTCTTTCCTTTTTTTTTTTTTTTGAGAAGAGTGAAATTACAAATCTAGTCTAATGGGTTTTTTCCCCTCCTGGTATGTGGGTGTCAGGATGTCACAGGTTCTTCTTCAGCTCATGAAATATGATTTTACTAATGTTTTCTTCACACTATAACAAAAAGTCAAGTAGGCGGTATGTGCTGGCTTCCAGAAGTGCAAAGTCCCGTTGTATTTTGTAATACATTCAAATCTGGTCTGCAGGAAATGAAGAGAGTTTATTCTGAGAAAAATAAAGAGAGGGATTTTTTACTCTTCAGCATCAGCGTGCACAAACCCACACCCGTGTTTGCACACAGACTAACACCAACCAATGAAGAACCCCAAAATAAGCACAAACAGCAGCAGAAAACGTGTCTTACTAATCCAGGAGAACATTCTGGGGCATGTGGGTGTGGGGATATTTAAAGGATTTCCAAAAATGTCAAAATGTTAGCAGATTTTTAATTTTTTTTGGCACCTGCAAAGTGAGGGGTTGCAAATAATGCAGCTTTCAGCACATGTGGAGGCAGTGTTGAGGCACAGGTAAACATGCTTAGCCTGGGTCAACACACTTTATGTTCCCCTCCTTACGTAAAGAAGAAAAAAAACCCCAAACAAACCCAAACAAATGGCAGCTCGTCAGAAGGATTGTATAGAAACCCAAAGCGTGGAAGTCAGAAGTAGAACTAAAGTGCAGCCTCTTGCGCTCAGAGGAACAGCCCTTCCTGGTGTAAACACCAAAACCTTAACTCACTTCAGCAAATTTTCTCCTAGGAATATTCAGTCCACAAAAGCAAATGAGAGGTGTTGACCCCCCCCAGGTGGGTGCCACCCGCCCCTTCAGATAGATGTTAGGGACTCTGCTGCGAAGGGATTACTGGTTCTTTCTTTCTCCCTGATGAGAAAGAGGAAGAAACAAGAATGCCAGTGGGAAGGAGAGAAGGAATACTGCCCTCAGCCCCTTCACACGCGCCTGCAGAGCGGGTCTGCCTGTCTGGGAGATCCCACCAACAGCCACCATTGCCCCCCTCAGCTGTAGCAGGAGTTTCAGCAAAGCCCTCTTAAGTACCCTCAGCGGAGCAATCATGGGAGAAAGGGATCATTTTTGAGATTACTCTTTTTTTTCCTCACACTACTTCCATCAAATACCTACAAGATCAAATAAAACCTCTAATTACAGCGTGTGTATACATGGTAGCTCACACATAACGAATCCCTATACTAATGAGAGCAGTATTTTAACGTGTGAATTCTAAGGAATCAAACCTTTGGAGAGCTTTTTAAAAACACCAAGCAGTTGGGGTGCCTGATGTTGTTCCTCCTGAGATTTTTGTCACTTAGAAGATATAAATATATATATGTATAAATAGACTTCTTTCCAAAGCAAGGCCCCAAAAGAAATTTTTGCCCCAAACACCATCCTTCATAATTTGCATGTAGTTAAATACTTTCCATTTTCTGTTAACATTATTTACAGTACAATGATGCTGAATTTTAATTGAATATTTAAATAAATGAATACTTAACATTTGCAATAGGAAGAAGCAACCTTACTATAGGTAATTATGTCCTTTGGTTTGGAGGTCATTTCAATTACAATAACCAAAGGAATGGGGATACAATTTCAGCTAGACTTATATGTTTACTCTTATATAAGTAATAAGGCCCATATCTAACTTGCATTCCAAACTCCTCAAATGAATCTGTTTCGGCAGGAAATAACATGTCTAACAGGTCTAAATGGTTAAGTCTCATCCTGTCTAAAATCCTCCCCTTTCTCAGATGAAGCCCCTCTAGCCTACTGCACCCCTATCATGCCAGGACACGTGGGAAAGGGGTCATTTGGATGGAAAAAAAGGTCAGTTCCTATAAGGCAATCAAGTAAGATGAATAAGTTCCCTCATGCTTGTATATTAATCATTTATATGTGAATAATAAACATGCCCCGTGAGTCTAAATGATCCACTCATGTTTGTAAATGAGCTATCCATAGAGATTATTCCCACATAAACTTCTGAAGACCCAATCCTGCTGCTGCCAAAGTCAACAGTAACGTCTCTATAAACCTCACTATGCTTTGAGTTTGTCAGACCCGTAATAAAACATCACAGTCTTATCTCAACAGGAGAGCATTTCTCAAGCTTCCCGTTCCCTGTCAGCTTCTCCAAGCTATAGATTCCCAAGCCCATCTTTCCAGAAATGATGATTTCATTAATTCCTTTCAAAACACACGGACACAGATACACGTTATTGAAAGCAACCGATGTGGGGACCTGTTCTATCCACGCTAATACCCACTGCACACACCACTAATCCCCACGGATACATTTTCAAAGCAGCTACCAGTGCATAGGAGAACTTCCAAATCACATGTAATAAAATCCGCAAGGATGCCACCTTACTTAAAGCACTGTTGCTGCCAAATATGTAACACTTAAAACTTAAACGGTGCCATGTATTACCAAGTTCACCACTGCTCTGCTTGCTGGAGTTGTGCAGATAATTAAAAGCCACTCTAAGTTACATAATATGATTCTTCTTCTAGGAAGCAGGGCTTTAAAAGCTTCCGTTTGCTTCCACAGCACTTGGCTATTTGTTTTGTTTTCTTAGGAATGTTTTATTTTAATAAGTGCAGTTTTATATGGGATCTACTGCTTTAATGTAAACCACATGAATATGAATGCACAGTATTTACAGGAGATTACCCCCCTGCATTCTGCTCTATTTTGTCATATTGTCTGCAGTAGATATGTGATTTTTATTTTCCCTTTAGCAGTGAGGTAATTTGCCCATGTTATTTGCTCTGTGGGCATCCTCATAACACATTCTGAATTTATTTCATGATGTCTCTTGAAAGCACTGTGAATCCAAGACATGCCGAATCAAACTAATGAAGTAACCCCTGCACTAACAAACCCTCCCTGTCTCAACTCTATTAGAAGCCAAAAGGACATAAGACTGATAGACAAATATTAAAGATATAATTCTTTTGGACTTAGTCCACATGTTCACGAGATAATGAGACCTTAACAAAGACATAGATACTCATATGAAATATTAGATCTGACATTTCATTTGAGGTGAAAATTGCCAGTCCTCCTAATGACATCTTTTCTTACCAGGTACAAGAAAAAAAGGAACTGAACTGTAAAAACTTGCTTTTTTCACAGCACTGATTTTGATCTTACCATGCCAATTTTCATTGAAGAATTTTAAAATGAATACAATCAAAAGCTGGCAGAGGAGGAAAAAAAAAAAAAAAAGGACAAGCTGCTGGTGACTCACCAAGAGTTTCTTTAATTTTAAGGGAACACCACCATGAAACAACCTTGCTGATATCACCATTATTCCCTAATTTGTGGCTGGCTCAGGCCCCTACGATTTAAAATGCTCCACAGGAAGCAGAGAGGCTGAATGTGAAGCAAGAATGTGCCTCCTCCAAGTTAACACCATTTATCTTGAAATACTGAGGGGGTTAAAACCAGTTTACATCAACCTAGACATTTTCATTCCTCAAGTTGCATCTTCAGCTCCGTTTATGACCTTACATTGCAATGTGTCAAAAAGAGGAGGCATCTGAATCTTTTATTCCAGCTGTAGTATTGTGTCCTGCATACATTTATACATTTTGTTTATGCCCCAATGTCACATCCCATTCCACATTGGTCGCTCAAACACAGCTGCCAAAAGTTATTTTTATTAAAGCCTTTCAATGTGTGGGTAGGGGAAGGAGGTCAGGGCTAAGATGCCTGAGATTTCTGTTTGCTTGCATTTTGCTGGTTTTTGTTTGGTTGGGGGTTTTTTTGTTTTGTTTTTGGTTTTTTTTTTTAAGAAGGGAAGAGAAAATATCAAGACTACAGAAGAAACAAAAAGCTTTCCAGACAATAGCACAGAACAAGTAAATGCCACAGCTCATATTTGCTCCAGGAAGATAAAAGTGACACTCAAGCAAAAAGTTCCATTTCATGTATTTATTCCTCAAGAGATGACAAGAATTGAAAGCAGTAACTGTTAACTTCACTATTTCCATGGCTTTACCCCAGCAAAAGCAAAGGGTACCCTACTGTAAATGCTGCAGGAGAAGGTGGTGAGATACCCTCAACAACTGGACCTTTGCTTAGTCTACAGACAGAGAGCAGCAATGATCTTTAAGGTCCCTTCCAGCACAAATCTTTTTATGATTTTATGATGGTTTAGAGCCATCATTCCTCACAAAGTTGCCCCTCTGTCAACATCAGCTTTTCCATTCCAAAATAAAGCTCATTGCAAACTAGTAAAATCTTGGAAGATTCAGAGGGGAAAAAGAAAGAGCAAAGTAAAAAGAGACAGTGAAGGGGAAAAAGGGAAAAATGACACATGACAGCAGACTGTGCTGGTTAAAGTCATCTTTGCACACAGTAGCAGCACGGCCTTAGCATTGTACACTCAAAGGTCTCGGACATGTTTGATGTTAAATGACACCAGTGAATCATAAAGCAACCTTGCTCTCCTTGACTACACATGCTTCATGGAAGATGAATAAACATAAGCTAGTCTGCTCTTGCTATGTGTGCTCAGAGTAATCTTGAGGTATTATTGTGAATCCTTCCAGACTGTCTAAGCCCCTATGAAGGGCATGTTATAAAAGACATTCATCATCAGCTAAGAAGCTACATCTGGGACATTCCAGCTCCTAGGTAGTCGCTAAAACCATTTAACAGGGAGAAATGACAATCGGCAAGATAATCAACTTGTACCACCCAAGAGAGAAATCACCCAATCCCTCTTTTGAACATTCATGTCGTCTTAAGGAGATTAAAAACTGGAGTTGATTTTTAAGTAAAGCTACAGACAAAAGAGGGATAAAAATATTTTTTAATTCTTCCACAATATTAAAACACAATCTGGAATGATCAATATCAGCAAGAACCCAAAGCAGTTTTATTGGTTATGAAAAATTGGACTGTTAAATGCTAAAAAAAGGCTAAAAACCCCCAAATCAATGCTGATTTATAGCATCATTCCCTTGACAGCTGTAAATAGCACCATTTCCACGGTTATCAAATGCACTGGCATAATGCTCTGATCCATTCTGCACAGGTCACTACTTAGATCCACAACACCAGATAAGCAAGTACTTAAAGAGGGTGTGTCCAAATCCCAAAAGGTGGCCACTATAAAGAGTAATGCTGCTAGTACACCTCAGTATTTGAGTAGTATCCTCTACCTTAAAAGAGAATTTCTTCTGCTCAGATACGACTGTGAATGTACAGTTCTCAACCACTTCTGGTGACTCTTGATTGTTGTTGTTGCTGTTAACATGCTGGACATATTCCATTGAATTTCACAGTTACAATGGAAGAACTGTTTATCCTAAGTTATAAATTTTTGTTGTGAACAGAAATATCGATCTACCAGCAAATAGCAATTTTATTTACTCAATATCCATATGAACAGGCTTACAGAAGTGATTTTAATTATTAAGTCTATGTTCAGCAATTATACGTTATATACAAATTTAGTTTCTTTTGTTAATTTTAATAAAAAGTCCATTCCATGCCTGCTGTGTTCCTCTTCCACAAAGGCATTTAAAAGATTAGTCTTAATTATGGGTTTCAATATACAATGTGAGGAGAAAAAAAAAAAACCACAACAAAACCAACAAAACCACCAGCAATGATGGATGGACTGAATGGCTTTCTGCTAATTTCTCAGCAGGCACAAACCCTGTGGCATCAAAAATACAGAAGGAAAATGACTTCTAAAGTTACGGAGGGAAAAACACAATCACAAAGCAAACTCATGCAGTATCTGTGTCATGCAGCGCACATAGCACAGGACAGATCTTTGACATTTCCCGTGTGCAAATAAGTTGCATTTTAGATATTTTTTGGGGGTCAGAGTTGCAAAGAGCATTTTGCTGGCCCAAAGAATCCTCGGCCCAGCACCTCGCAGTAAGTGAATCATGTACCTGATCAAACTCGTTTCACTGGGTGTTGGGGAGCCACCTGGTTATAGCATTTTGCAAATCCCACCAGGCACCTGCTGGCATCCTTGGGGAACTGAATCCCCTTAGAGAGCTGGATGAACGCTGAACGTGTCCACACACGTGCCTAACTACAGACAGGGAGGAACGTAGACTTGCGTACTGTAGGGACAAGTGTCCCTGTGTGGAACACAGCACCCTTCGGGGTCTTACACATTTAAGCACATCAGCAATCGACATCAGTGGACCTTTTCACTCATCTGCATTCATGCAACCTTCCTCGATGCACTCAGAGAGGAGTAGTTAGCAACAAACGCTAATGAAAGAGATATTACGATGATGGAGCTACGTGAATGTTATCTGAAAGTTTTTGCTGCTGCTGCTGCTATGTCCTTATCGCAGACAAGCACCTGGAAGCTGAAGAACGTGAGAACACACCAGTACCTCGGTGACAGCTCAGGAAAGCAGCTCTCTGTTTTCCATTTCCACCACTCCCGTCCCACCCAGCTCAGCTCATTTACGGGCCCCAGATGGACTTTCTGCACTGAGAGACGTCGCGTTATTCGTTCCTCATGCCAAGTCTCCCTGAGCTCAGCAGCCATGCTGCCTGCTTGAATTGAACGATTCATCAGCCCCTCTCTATTTGTCCAGGATCTCAATGTGCCCATTCTTTTCTTCTCCTCTCTGCCCTTTTTCTCCAGTTCAGTTCAGTCAGAATTTCATTACAGTCCTTCTTAGTGTTTCAGTGCATCCACATTCATCCACATTAACTCTGAATGGCAAAGTCTCACTATCTGTTGGGAATGCTGACAACAGATTGTTTCATAATTAATTGAAAGGCAAAACCTGGACATTCTCAATCAATGCTGATGGGAATTACTTTGTCCAGCTTCAGTAAATCAGCAGCACATCGCACAGGGAAACCAACGAGCAAGTTAAATACTAGTTATTTCACTGTGAGCTAAACATACAATTTAAAACTTGTGCTTATTTTAAGAAACCTTTTAAAAGCACTGCTTCGATGGTGAGTAGTGTAGACACTTGAGGGTAGATTGTATCTGGTTAAATTATCTAATATTTGCCTTCAAGACAAGATTACATAACCCTATAGCTTCCACTTTCAACGTCAATATGGATGGGCAACAGGGATCAGACATCCATGGTATACAACTCTCCTAGCAGAAACATGGAAAAAAGGGCTCTGCTTTTTACTGTGCCCATACACATTTAAAGACCAATTCACTGGACACTTAAATCACTTTGGTGCCCAGTGCCTGTAACCTACCTGTGACACAGAGGATGTGGTGTACAACACTTTGCACATCTGCTCCAACTACATGCTGATCAGAGCTATTCAGATTTACCAAGAAGTTATGCTATAGCAATGTCAATACAGTTTATACCTGAGAGTATCAAGTGAACTGTAAGATGGAAATTGCCTTTCGTGTGAGGCCAATGGTCTAGAATCTCCTCCCCAGTTGCAGTCCATTCCTGCACTGCATAGCCCATCTAACAACCTCCCAACAGCCAGCTACAGAAGGTATTATCAGCACAAGGATGTTGCTCATTACTCCTTTAATTAGAGCTTGCTCCAAAGAATGAAGGTTTTTAGTCTTTACTAATCCAACTATGGTCATCTTTCTTACCTAAGTAATCAGGGCTCTCACAAATCTTATCAAGCTTTATATCCTGTAAGATTTAATACACTGGATCAGATCGAAGGTCCTGCTATAAGCTGCATCTTATCTTTGTCAATAGCCAGTACCAGATACTTTAGACATATAATACAAAGGAACATAAGCAAACATACCTACATTTATATGTACGCATCCCTATGTGCATGCCAGTACACACAACCAGAATGCATATACCGAACCTATGTATATAAACAAACTTCCTAATAACGAACCATTTAAAATCCTTCAGTAATCCAACATGCAAGACAAAGCAGCAATCACACCCGCGTGGGGGGGAAACGAGCGAAACCAAAAGTTGAGCAAACAAACACCGGAGTTCTGCAGGCTGCGAGCAGCGCATGTGAAGCAGGACCCCAGGCTGCCGTGCCAGCCCAAGCCCCCCGTTAGCACGGTGTACAATGTCCTCTTTCCACACTGTTTTCCAACAGCTGGGCTCCTGGGGCCACATTTGCCAAGTGGTAGCGAACTATTGACTGCCGGGGTTTAAAACAGATGGAAGGAAAGGCCACGCTCCTTTACTGGTTTCTTGTGTTTTGGTTTTGGGTTTTTTTTGCAGGAAGAAGTGGGAAGAAGGGATATGTTACATACAAAAAAAAAAAATCAGCACATCTGTATTATTCTGAGAAGCTACAATTTTAAAAGGAATCGACTTTTGTAAGGAATAGAGTACTGAAGTATTTACCCATTTGAAAGGCCAAAGCTCCTATATCACAATTTTGCTACTTAAGCTCTCACTTCACTGAACCACAGAAACAAAAACCAGGTGTATTCTCTTAACATTGGATCAAACCAAACTAACAGATTTCAACTAATACTTTTAAAATGCTCCCTCTACTCTGTTCAAGATATTTTATTAAAATAGAAGTTAATCTCATACTATATATTAAAGTATTGTACCTAGTGACAGTATAGCAAAGGATCCATCAGGTTTTTCATTACAAAACCCTATTCTAAGCCACACAAAAAAAAAATCCCTCTGGGCTGAACCTTGGCATACAAGAAACTTGAAAGAAATCCATTTTGTGGTTTTTGAATTCTAAGAGTGCAAAGAAAATTGATTTAAAATGTTTAAGAAACTATGTCGTGCTTATGTAACTCAGGAAGTAAAATCCATGTTTCTAAACAAAAAGTTTGCTGGTTTATTAGTCCCTGCCATGAGCTATGCAGTTTTGCTTTAAAAAAAAAACCCAAACACAACACTCCCTTCTTCAAAATTAGAGATCTTCTGCCCTTCGTAAATGCATTTTATTTACATACGAGAACTTACCCAAACGCTACATAATATCCCACCAAAATCAGATGGAAATATCCTGGATACATCAACAATGTGCTCAAGCGGGTAGACGTAAGTGATTTTAAAAAGACATGAAATATAATAGAAAAGGAAGAATAATGCTGACAGCAACTCTGGAAGCCATATGAAAACAGTTGGATTTCTGCCTTTGACAAAGGGATATTTACAACACAAGTGGCTGCAAATGTTCTCAGCCCACTGGTCTCCAAATGTGAAGCCATTTTTTGCAGCTGATGGTGCAGATCACTGTGGCGAATGCTCTTTGCCATGGCAAGGCACTCGACTCACCTTCCTGGTACCTTTTGCTCCTTGCCAACACAGACACAGTCCCCATACAGCACTGCTCCTTCTACATGATGGGACTCAACCCAACACCAGCTTAACCCAAGAGCAGCTGTCATGGCTGTAACTGCAGCAACTACTCTGCTGACACACATGGGTTGCCCGGTAGCCCACAAAATCCCCATTCTCCTCTAGAGACCAAATGTCCTTCCCCATCCCTCCCTCTGTTTTTAACTTTCTGCAGCCTGGAGCCAACACGACCCCTGCCCCACAATCGAACTCAGCACACAAACGGTGGTTGTTTCTCTCCTGAAGTTTTGAAATCCTCGCTCGATGGGCAGATTAAAGGAAGCAGATGATCGACTCTTGGCAGTGGACTGAGGGCTGGATCCTGACTCAGCCCTTGCACTGACATGCTCCTGCTGAACTCAATGGGAGTTAATCTGTAAAATGACTGGCTAGAAATTGAATCAGGATGTCAAAAGTCAGTTCTTTATCTTCACAATCCAAAATCTTTATTAAGTTCTCACTCAGCCAAAACTTGGCAAAATCAATGGGGCAAATCTCAAAGTGCTTACTCGGTTTTTATAGTGTTAAGACTAAAGCAAATTTCTATTGACTCGAGTAGGAGCTTATTTGAGACAGCACTTAGAGTAAAAACCCTGTGAGATGCTCAAAAGTAGTTTGAGTTTTTATCCCCAGTACCTTTTCCTCTCCAGGATGAGGAAAATGGAATATTCATATTAAAAAAAAAAAAAAAATTCTTTAGAGATGTGTTCTTGCCAGAAAGCTTTTACAAAAATCTTGGTTCTTCCTTCAGCGCCCTGTTTCCACCAGTGCTGTTGTTCACCCATATAACACCTTCTTTTCACCCCATCCTACGGTATGAACAAATATTCTTCACATTCCTTAACAGATTTTGGGGTAGGAGCAGAAAGGCTGAGAAATTCCTTGTAAGGTAGTTCTGTAGCTGCAACTGGTGCTCTTGCTTCCTATTTCCATTCCAGATTAGCAAACTGTGCTCTCCCTCGATTACCCTTTCTGCCTCCAAATATCACCGTGCAGCACGATACCTTGAGGTTTAGTTTCATTCCCTGCTTCCTCTGCCTTTCCTTCCCCTTTGCAGTCAAGTCAGGTTAGTTTTTCTCCCTGTTGGCAATTGAGATTTTGGACTTTTCAACTTTCTCTTTCAAGCTTATCTGTAAAAAGTGCTAACATTGCCAAACTAAATCCACTGGTATTAAAAGTAGGGCAGGGCCATGATGGAGAAGAGACACAAATGTCCCTCTGGATCCAACAAAGCTGTGTTCTGGCTCCCACAGTTTTAGGTGCAGTCCCTAAGTCCTCCAGCACACCTCCAGCACAACATTCCTGCCTCATGGTTTCTGAGAAGGCATGTAGCTCGCTATACCAAATGATGTACTTTTGATAGTACATTGACAAAGGTGCAGGTAGAAAATCAATTACAGATTCCCTTCTTGTTCGGTATGTTCATTCAAAGGACAACAATGTCTTTCTTCATCTTACAGCTTTATTTTACTGCTCTGAACAAGGTTGCAAGGTTTGGAGCTGCTGAAATAGAATCCGTCCTAAATAATCACAAAATGCACCCTTTGCAATTTAATAATCTTATACAATAGGAGTATTTGTGTACACCCACTGGAATAAAATGGGAGCACAATCATCCTCTGAGATCATTACAGGACTGATGGAAGTCATTCCTGAATGTAAAGGATATTTTATGCAGATAACTCTACTAAGTACATAAGGAATTTAGGCACATAATATCAACAGTTTTCTGAGACGAGAGTTCATTCTGAAATGAAGCAGCTCATTTATCTCTCTCAGCAGTGCTCTTTGCACTATCCACTTTAATTTTCCAACAGGAAGGCGAATAATAGAATTATTCAGATAATCCTCCCCAGCCCCTCCCTCAGTCCCAAAATCAATACAAACTTTGATTTGCCTTGAATTCTCTCCCTAACATACAATGAACACATAATTCAGATACTCGCAGGTACGCACACTTGATACAATGTGCAGCACCAGTGCCTCGTGTTACCTTTGATTTGGCATTCTTTCAGTAACACAGCAGCTGTCTGGATTTTCTCTCCAACACAGGCTGGAGACCCGGAGCTCTCACACTACAACCTTCATTTATGAGCCGATATTAAGAAACACTGAAAAGACAATCACAGAATCACACAATCATCGTTCTTTGTCTAGTTTCTAATTTATTCTGTGACTGCAAGACTCATTCCAGCACAAAATTTTCCATCCAGGAGGAATGCAAAGAATTACTTACAGGTTAAGCAAGGAAATGTTTTAATCTATGGAATGCTTAGCTTTTATATATTTGTGTTCTGACGGATAATTGCTTTCTTTGATTAAAAAAAAAATCCCCACAAAGGAGAAAATGAGCTGCACTATAGCACTATTTGGTTTATTACAAAACAGAACTAAGCGAGGCAGTAAATTTCCCCGTGTCCCAAGTTTCAGGATCCTGTATCAATGATACAGAGCTATTCTCCTGGCTCGCGCTGTCAGCAAGACCAGATGGGTCTGATTAGTTCCAACCCAGAAATACAAATGGTTGACAGTCTGTACGAGACAACGGGGAACAGAGAATTCAGTGAAGTGAAATGCTAGAAACCTCCAACTGCACACAGCTACTCACTGCTCCTCAGCCTACAATAAAGGAAGCGCCAGGAACCGAGTAAGTTTGGCCCTTATTCAACAAGCATGCTGAGCTAGAAGTAGAATGGCAATCCAGTTACTGCATGATTTCCTTTGTCTAATACATCAGCTACTTAAATATAGTTTAAATGCTAAATCCTGATGCTATACAGACTGTAGCGATGGGAGGAGTCCCCATATCAACGATATGGGCATAATTACACACTCTGCTGCAGATGGAGCTGAAAGACCTTGTGATAGTAGGTAATTTTTTCATTTACTTACTGTAGTGATGAACAAAATTTCTAGAAATGTGCACCTCGCATTTACAGAATCAGACAGGTATTAGAGAAGTAAAAGATTAAGTCTGCTAAAAGTGATATTAAGAGCATGGCAACCTTCAAACTGCTGCAATTCTGCAGAGCTACTGAAATCCTTCCTTATGAAAGGCAGAATTATGAAAAGTAAATTCTAAACTCTTAGAATTGTAGGATACTTGTTTTGTTTCATAACCTAAAATTACTTTTAGAGGGTTGCACAGGAGGGAAGGCCCATCTGCTTCTGAATATAGCCGCATGACTATTATGAGGCAGCAATAACTGCAGTGGGATGGAAACTTGCTTAGGATTCAGGGTATCAGAGTAGATCGCAATTCCCCACCCTTCCAATCAGTCATTTCCTCCCCGTGTCACCAGTTTTCCTGGACATGTACTGCAGATCAGTAGTAACTATTGGAGATCATGTAAATACCTCAGAGAGAGAAATACAATCATGGATTTAAAAGAGAACAAAACCGCGCAAACAAACAAAGCTACCTCGAGAACAGCCCGGATAAGCTCTGTCTAGTTTATCTAGAAAACACTTTAAAGATGCTGATAAGCTCATTAGTACCAATGGATATACGCATCCAAATCTCCATAAATACACAAGGGTATCATCAGGACAAATATCTTCATTTTTCTTTTATTAAAGAGTTCCTATGGACCACAGACTGCAGGATGTCTGGTTTCCTTCTGCGGTCACTCACTTCCTGACAGCAGTGCATAAATGGACTCGTTGTTTCATTTATTCTTTCCTGTTAGAAATGAAACTCCAGTTCAAGGAATGCAATGGTAACACCATCAAATTGGCCATCTTTTGCTAGGAATCTCAGCGTAATTTCCTACAACGAGGTTGTCCTTCCTTCAATAAAAATGATGAAACCAGGCACAGAGTAGCTCAAACTGAGAAGCAGTTGCAGAGTTCAAGAGCCTCCACTCCAGACACCTTTTTGTAGGGATGCAAACACCACATCACACTGGGTATTGCACGTTTGTGAACTTAATTCCTGCTCAGTTGGCACATTAATTCTAATAAGATTCATTCTCTCCACCTGAAGTTTACATCAGCAGGACTGTCAGCTACAGAAACATAAAGAACCACTGGAGATGTGGTTGCAACCTCCTCACTCAATACTCCCAGACACCCCGACTGACACAATGGATGAGCGGGCGGGTAGCCCAAGGCCACCGAAAGACACAGACACCTCTGTGGCATGGAGAATTAGCACCACTTGTTGCTTTCATTTTCCCCAGAAATTGTAATCTCCACATGTGGCTTTAACATGATTCTTTTATTAATCTATGGCAAATCATGAAACCTGGTATTTTTACCGTGATCAGCCCCAGAAATTTTGTCAGTTCTACCCAGGAGATGTGGGTGTTATACAAATCCTGCTTGTTATACAGCCCCTGCTTGTAAGTCTTGTGAAATTTTGTTAGGCTTTTGAGGGGCTTCAGCCTCAGGAAACAGGCAACATCATTTCATCACTCATTAAAAGCAAAGAGTTTTTTAGTATTCTTCACGGTCAAAAAACCCAACTTGAAAAAGTCATCTCTGAAAGCTCTAAAACTAAGATAGAAGTATAAAACCCCATGAAATGTTCCAGGTGTCTTCACATCACTTTCGGATTTGGAGGTCTGATGCTTGTTTTGCCTCAGCAACACAGCAGTATGTTATCTCCCATGCAATACTGCATTAAAGTAGTAACTATAACATTTACCTACTTCGCAAGGGTGTTGTGAGTGACTGCAAATGCTTCCACAGTGTTTTGAATATGTAAAGTACTATATGTTTTAAATATTATTCTTATTTGCACACAAGAATGCAAACAAGCTGTAATCCTGGATCTCAATCAATAAAAACCAGGCAAATTAAACCCCAAACCTACCTACCATGAGTGTAAATGAAGGAAGCCTGATTGACAATAATAGCGCTAATCCAATCTTAGTGCTGCATCGTGTTTCAAATGGTCAAGGTCTTCAGAAAGAACAGATATGACTGCTTGCATATTCTGAATAATTATTTAAATGAACTTCAGCGTTTTCCAAAAGCACAGGGAGTTTGTCACTCCAGCAATGCCAAACACCACCACACACCTGAAGACTTGTGCTTACGCACAAACATCGCAGAACTCGGCCATTTGTCACCCGAAAGACAAGAATGATTTGAAGACCAAGGGCTTGCATTTAGCACATCATTCACTGGAAAACGTTGTAGAAAAATCTTTTAAAATGCAGAAATGGTTCTTCTGGGTGACATTCTTCCTTCTTTAAATCATCAGGAATGATTTAAAACGGGCTGCACTTTGTTGGCTGGCACTATCGTTATTTCATCGAATGGTACCAGAAGCTGCTTAACCCTGCCACCCTGGAGGAAGATGAGTTAAGTTCTGTTCTCGGAACAAATGGAAGGCAATCAAACATCAGAGGTTAGATGACATTCATATATAAATAAAAGGCCCTACACTCCTGCTTTGGATGTGTGCTTACTGCGGAACCACCTGTAGGTACTTAAAGCCAAAAGGCTTTCCAAATCCTGTATGTGAATCTGTGTGCACTCCAAAGGAAGAATCCTCGAGAGAGCAGTTTCATATTTAAATCAGGATTTTTGTGTTGATTTTTATTTTTTAGCAAATATGCAGATAAAGGCCAGAGAGAAACTAGAACCACGGCTGCAAACTTTTATACCTGGGCTGCCCTATGTTTATGGGTGACATTTATCCAGATCCCTGGTTTGGGTCCTGTCTTGAATTATTCAGGACAGGAGCACTGTATAAATCTGAGCCTAACAAAGCCAGAGGGATCTCTCTGACATAACATCATTACTAACAGCACGAAGAGGTGGGGGTTTTGACTAGAATACAAAGATGCAGAAATGCCCAGAAGAAAACAGTAATTATTATAAAAGGTCCTAAAATCACCTGCAAGAGTGTTTGAGGTAAATGGCTGTAGTTGCACAAAATGAAATGCACTGCCATAACCTGCAGACCCTCTGAGTGCAGGAGACCCGCTGACTTCAAAGGAACAGGACAAGTACAGGGGGATGGTACAAATGGAAGGGAACAGAGAAAGGACAGCCTGGACTCTGGACAGGTTACAACGGTGCTGAGCCACCCAATCCAGCCTGCAGAGCCTGGGAAGATAAATCACCTCCTCAAACATTTCTGATTCATCTGTTCATGTTAGTAAGCTTTCATTTGTGTTTCATTATTCTTCCTTTCTGAAGCAAGGGAAAGAAACCACAGACCTGTGTCCTCACTCCTGCTGGCCTCTGCTCATGGGAAGACAATGCAGGAAAATAAAAGCAGCCACATTTCACCCTGAAGTTGAAAAATCCTCCGGGCTACCAGGCAGAGTACCAGCTTGGCACCTGCCTTGTCAGTGGTCCCATAATGCTTTCACTCATTCTTCCAACAAAGTTCCTCCTGTCTGCAGGAATTTTCTGAAACATCCTCAGCCCATGTTTCTGCCCCAGGCATGTCTACAGACACCCTTTCCCTCAGCTGATATGACGTAGGCTGTGGATGCTACCTCCAGGCTGCACATAAATTTCTGCACACCAAACCCAACGGCAAATTTTTTCCCCGGTGCTAAGCAAGAGAAAAGCAGAAGGGAGAAAAGTAACACTTGTTCCAAGAAGCTACTTATAAAATAACCATGGAACTGTGTGCTGGAGAGTAAAGCCTACCAACCTGCACCGATCTCCTGAAGCTTTATCCTGCAGCAGGACCACAGGAAGAGAGAAGAGGCCCAAGGAGGTGGTCCAGGATGAAGCATCCTGGTGAGCGGCAGAACTGCTGGGCTACCCCTACGTTACCACTTGGGTTCTCTCACCCTTTGGGGAGCAGTTTCATGCCCACCAACCTGTGCCCATCAGCACCAATCTTTCTGCAAGACCCAAATGGAGAAGCCCACAGCGAGTGTACAAAGCAAGCTGACTTGCCAGAGATTAACGTCTCTCAAATTCCTGGCTGACTAGGGAAGGAGCAGAGTAGGTAAGCACAGTTTCTACTACTCAGGCTAAGGATTTTCTCTGCTAGGCAGATTTTACACATTTCCTTAATTGGAGAACACTCTCCACTCCCCCGTAGGGTAAACCTATTTACACAAGAGACAACAACAGCCAAGAAGTCACCTTTGGAGAGAATTCATCTAACAGTCTCTATCTGGACCAATCCAAATATTGTACCCTCACGTGCAGAAATATACCATGTACAGAAGAGGTTACTTGTCAACCCTGGCACCAACCATGAGCTACCTTTGGCTGTGATACAAACTCAAGTCCACGCCTACAGGTATGCAGGAAAGACCGATTTTCTGGTTGACCTCAACACGGTCACCCACAAGCTAACGCTTCTGCTACGTGAACCTAGCTACACTTAAAACTGTAAAAGAGAAAGATGGAATAATTCAATTTAATTCAGGAATCCAGAATGAGGAACAGAAGGATAAATCTTAATAGGAACATGGGATTAATATCTTAGCATAAATAATAGTGTCAGGAATCACGTTTTGATGATTCAACCATTCTGCTATAAATAATTCACATCAATAAAAGACAGATAACATCAAATTCAGTTGGAACATTGGTTAATCTGAACATAAAGTGAAGGACTTCACTCAAACTAAAGGACAGCTGTAAGTAACTGCTCTACTGTATGGGAATCAGCACTGAATATTTTCTGCACATTCACATGCATTACAAATTGCTTTCCAAGGTTACAAAAGAGTAGATAAGAGGTGAAGAAGGATAAAAAAGCTGGCAGTGGATGGGGCTTAAATGCCTGCACTGTGCCACAGAAAATTAACACAGAACAAATGAGTTTGCTGGGTGATCCCTTGTGTGCAACAGTGAGAAACACTTCACCATTCTGAATTTAGAAAAAATATCCACGTTCGCTTGTGAAGGGTAGTGACAAAAAGAGCAGTGACGCAAAGGGTAGCATAAACCTGAACCTACCTACCAGGCCTGTCTGGTTGCCCTGTCTTCATGGCTGCCAAGGAATTCCGAGGGACAGGTGAGGCACAAAGGGATAAATCACTTGACCAGTCTCAGAGAAGAGGTTGGGGTAGACCTTGGTATCATACCCAGGTTTCCTGAGTCCTGGGGTATAACACAGACTACAAGATTAACCTTCTCCCTGCCCCTGGTTTTCAGTGTGATCAACAACGGGATCAATATTAATAATGTATTTGTAAGGCTTATTATTTTTCAATGGTATTCTTCATCCCAGGGAGGTTTCCAAAGCACTTTAACAATTATTTATATATGAAAGTCATTTTTTCCCAGGGAAATGCAGCCATCCTTGTGATACAACAAGGCAGCCGTGCCACAGTGCAAAGCAACAGCAAAACCAGTCGAGGCCAGAAACTTAAGGAAAGAGGCTGCACCGAGTAGGAACCACGGGAAGTATTTAGGTACCAGACTGCAAGATTTAATTACACAAGTTGGAATCTGGCCAGCAGGCATGAACAAATGTTTTCGGTGCTTTGTGTTTAAATATTTTAATTTACTTTTTTTTTTTTTTTTATAAACGTCATTGCAAAAAGAATGAAAAATGGAAGAGGATACTTGTTAAGACAGTGCATACCCAGAAAGTGAAAAATGTTGGGATTTTAATCCTCAAAAATGCTGTAAAAGACATATAAAGTTCAACTACTACTGGGATTGCCATGAAAAAAGGCATAGATGCTTTACTGCAAAACGCAAAGAACACCATCATCAGAAATACAGGCACCCCTATTGATGTCTGCAGCCATTAGCAACGATTTCTAGTTTTTCCTTCTTTAATCATAACAACCACCTCCAGATTACCTTGACTTCAGTAGATCGTGGCTTAGACCCCGTGTCCTTAGTTCATGCAGCAACTTAACTTACATATCCTTTTTTTTCTTTTTCCCCTCCAAGTTCTTCTCATGCCATTTTGTTTTAATGACCTGATATTTAGTATGTCAGAGTACACCCTGTCTGTCCTGACCCCCACCGGACCACGTCCCTTCACACAACATATGCAAGCAGACTGAAGGTCACCAAGCCACGGCTGACATCTTAATTAGGCCTGAAGGGCCCTCCAGACCTAACCAGCCAATGCTCTACTGTTCCACTGCATCCCTGAAACCACCCAATCACCTATCAGGCTTATGAAGATCTCAAAGACTGAACGTAGGAAGCTGCATGACAGGCCATGCATCAAAGGCCCTCTGCCATGCAAACCAACACCAAAAGAGTAACATAGTGCATTACCTTAGAAATCCCTGCCCAAATCTAGATACACCCTCTTGGACTGAAAGTTGTTGTTTCCTGCAAGTGCTAGAATAGGATGAGCTTGAGGAGAGAGGTTTAGCTTTCTGTGGATTGGTATGAGGGCAATGAGAGATTATAGGGGAGATACAAGTAAATTATATCTGCATGGGGAGAGGAAATGTGCTACATTTGGTACATTATGTCTTAATGACAGATGAGGCTTATCACAGCAAACTATGTGATAAGCATGCACAGGACCCTTATTGCTGAGTATCTGGGTCCATGACATATAAATGATGCACAAATAATGTGTCGGGGGTGATTGATAACACTCCAACCCACCTATTAAAGATGAGCATAGTTGGGCCAAATCACATCTTATAAACAACTTAAATCATCTGTTTGTTCTTAATTTTTCATCTCACACTTGGCAAATCACCTTGGCATCTGTCTGTCACTTCAGTCTCACAGATTTTTAGGAAGAGCCTTTTTGTGGTGAACTTCATTAGACATCAATGGAATCATATCCGTTTACTGTCCTGAATGTCTCCAGAATGGGCTTGCAAAAATGTGGCTGACTGAATATACTGTCGAGCATGTACATCACACGATAATTTGGTTTTGTTTGACACTGTACTCTGTTACTATACTCATTTTCTTGTGAAAATGCCAAGACAAAACTCCCACGAACACGATACCTACTGTAAAACTAGAATTTGGAAGCTGGGTATTTTGTGACTTTTGCTTTTTAAAAAATATTTTCTCACAATTAATTTTATTATAGTGTTTTTTTTTTCTTGCTGTTCAGTGCTAAGGCTGTACAGAACTTTTATTAACATAAATAGAAAAGTTATTTTAGAAATCAGAAGTAACAACCAGTGTAAGAAGCAACATGAAACATTTTGTTGCTGGTTCTTCTGCGATAGTACATGTCACATTTTGCATGGATGTGCCCAACTAATATATGGCCATAACAACCCAAAGTTAGCTGTCCTTTCAAACAAATTCGCTGTTTCAAGTATAAAAGGAGAGGATTTCTTTCCTGGATCCAAATTTTCAGGATCTGTCACAGCTGAATGTCCTCATCTAACATTTCTCATCTCTCCTGCTAGATGCATATGAAAGACTCCTATGCCAGAGGCATGCCCAGGCACTTCAATCAGCCTGGTTTCATGCTTGCATTTTCAAGTAAGCTTTAAGTCAGGAGGACAAGCCTGGATTTAGGTGGTGTCAGCAGCACACAGAAAGAAGGTTCAGTCAACAAGAATTGCTAGATGCCTTTTCTTTTTTTTCTTTCCCCCCATTTGAGAAAAAAAAGTAGAAATGAAGAGTAAAGGATGGAAGAGGAACAGAGGAGTGGAAAGCAGTAAGACTAGAGGAGAAGTTCAGCAGCTGGTGACACAGCTGGATTAGCATTCACCTTCTCCCCTCCTGAGCACCGCTCGTTTCTGCTGCCTGTCCTATCTCCACCTACCTCCATTCTGCCCCAAAAAGACCTAACAGAACATGGTGTGCATCTGATCCAACTCTTACTTAAGTCAAAGGTGTTACACCCTGGATGTCCTGCTTTTCTTGGTGCCACCTGGAAAGCCCTGCCTGTTGAGCTGAGGCAAACCGTCCAGCAGCTGCTGAGGGAATACTCTGTCCACCCGTCAGGCAGGACAGGAATCATGGCCAGGGTACCATACGCAACACGGGGCTCCCAGGCCCTGTCCTCATTTCTGTTCTGATCTGTACACAGTCCTGCTGCAAAAACACATTGCTGGGACCAATTCTCATCTCCCTTAAAGTGGTTGTTTATTTCTGCTATTTCAGACCTGAACTATGAAATATTAAGATGATATTAGTTAGAATACAGAAAAGTCTCTGAAAATAGACCAGTCCTGTAACCACAGCTTTCACTGTTCTTCATACATTAATCAATAGTTCATATTTAATTAATTAGCACCAAGTTCACTTGGTGATGAAAGTAGAGTTTCCATGAATAGGAAAATAAATTAATGTGAAAATCCAGCTACCAGGCTGTTCTGAAGACTCTCTCCCACTGACTTACATGTGATAATGGATGTCCCTTCTTTATATTATTAGGCTTTTTAAGCTTTTTTTTAATTTTATTTTTTCAGAGGGAAAGAAAAGACAGCTTTTTTTTTTTTTTCCAGCTGGGTAGAAATAGCTTATTGTAGAAAAGCCAGCTCTGTGTCACGGCAGCATCACAGGTTGATTTAGGTAGATGGTACCAGCAATCTGTTTATCACCAAGCCACGTATCAGCACTGGTTTAAGCGCACACTTCAGACGCACGCATCCTAACTTCTCAAGACAGCACTCGAATCTAAAAGTACAGAGTATTTACCAATTAGAAAGGCAACCCAAAGCATTTATTTACAACCAGAAATTTAATAAACTGCTTATAGACTATAGAGTAAACACCTCTTCTGCTGCCGAGCAAAGTATGTTTAATATTCAGGATCTATCTGCAATGTTATCATGTCCTCTTCATTAGAGCATCAGTTTTGTTAATTAGCATTTACTCATGTGAGTAGTCCCCTTGACTTTAATTGATCCATTTTCATGAATAAGTAGAACATAATTTTATAGTTACAGAATTCAGTTCCTAGTGAATGCAACCAGCCGCTGTTCTCAAAGTTTAATTCTTAGCATAATAAGGAAATAAAAATGACTACAACACTTTTCATCAGATAGAGGAGAAATGTGTGTAAGGGAACAGTAGGAACATGAATGAGTCCAAGATACCTGGCTATCAAATACATTCTGCTTGCTCCCTTAGCACAGCAAAAACGTGACGCTAAGAAATACAAAATACTTGACTAAAGAAAAGGTAGTATCTCCTACAACAGCAACTCCTCCACTAGAAGTACTTGTGTTTTCTAACGGGCCAAGAATCATAAGAGTCATAGAAT
This sequence comes from Ceryle rudis, assembly GCA_033439905.1. Taxonomy (NCBI): domain Eukaryota; kingdom Metazoa; phylum Chordata; class Aves; order Coraciiformes; family Cerylidae; genus Ceryle; species Ceryle rudis. Next base: position 11,634 of record JAAGNO010022780.1, on the reverse strand, counting down.
CATTTTGGTTGGAAGAGACCTTCAAGATCACTGAGTCCAACTGTAACCCAGCACTATCAGGGCACCACTAACCCATGTCCCTCAGCACCACATCTCCGTGGCTTTCAAACCCCTCCAGGGATGGGGACTTCACCACTGCCCTGGGCAACCTGGGCCAGGCCTTGACAACCCTTATGGGGAAGAAACTGTTCCTCCGGTCCAACCCTAAACCTCCCCGGTGCAATTTGAGGCCATTTTCTCTTGTCTTATCACTTGTTCCTTGGGAGAAGACCTGGCTCCAATCTCCTGTTGGGGAGTTGTCTACAGCAAGAAGGTCTCCCCTAAGCCTTCTTTTCTCCAGGCTCAACAACCCCAGGTCCCTCAGCCACTCCTCACAAGACTGTAAGATGATCTACTGAAAACGAAGGTTTTTGAAGAAAGAGAAACAACAGAAGCTCCATCTGCTTCTCAAGGATTTGCTCTTAAGCCCTCACTTCTCGTATCTGCTCTGTGCTTACAAATGAACCTCCTTGTTTATACTCATTTTTTATTCTTCAAACTAAAGGCTTCAAGATGGATTATGAAATTTTTATAATGATCCTTAACAGCAGAAGAGCTTAACAAAGGACTACGGTAGCCGAAATCTGGTGGCTTTCTCAAGAACACTAACTAACGATGGTAGCCAGTGTCTTGCTTTCAAAACTCCTTATCACATTTCAAGAATATCAGATTACAGATTTAAACAGAGATGTGAGGATGGGTCACTCTAAACTCCTCCAGGCTGACAGAGTGGCTGGGGGTACTAGATTACCTCCATTCCCCGTAGCTGGCAGCTGGTCACAATTCATCATGGGCTTTGTCTTTAACTTTATCCTTAACTCAGAGTCTGAGGACACAGAGTATAAGACCACCAATAAATCTTTAACTTTATAAACTAAAAAGAAGTCACTTTAAATAATTCAGAAAGAATTAATATGTTTCAGGAAGCAAGCCAATTTACTGAGCTAATTGCTGTGTATACTTTTTTAGAGGATACCTTTGAAAAGGTGGCTTTAATCACCAGGTGCCTTTAGAGTTTTCTCATGTGACTGATTAGAGCCACATATCTAATGGACTGCAAAACCACGACTGAGAAATGCTGGTCTTTCAGATGCTCTGCTCCCTGTGATTACTTTGTGACCTTGCCATACCCTAATTTTCATATATAAGGTAATATTCTCTTAACAATGTTCAGCAGATGTCTAAAGGACCAGAACTGAGTTTATGTGAAACTGAAAAAGCGAGGCTTCTTCAGCCAGCACCTGCACCTAATCTGGTTAACCCGATAACATAGCACCCATTTTTTTCCAGAGAGGCATTTGCTTCCCAGGAGACTGACATTAGCTCTGTTAAACCAGCTGACCTAACAGCAGAAACAGTGTAAAGAGTATGCTCAGCATGTGAAACCTGTGCCAAACACCACAGGATTCTGATGCCATAAAACTCCTCCGAATCCCTATGAAGAGAAGAAAAGGAGAAAGCAATCGAACATCTCTTTGAAGATTCACTACAAAACTATTTCCTTTAGTTGGGTAAAGAGCAGACCAAACCAGAAAACCAGTTCCTTTCATGTGACACAGATGGATGACCTACCAACTCTGTTTCAGACCACATTACGCTTTGATATATTAACTGTAACATAATATTTATCAGCTAGTGCTATAAATTGCTTTGAAGATTAAAGGCCCCCCCAAAACATGTCTGGGTGGTTTTGAACACAATAAAAATTACGCATTTTGAAAACATTCTTTTCTCAAATGAAATCTATTTTAAAAGCCTGGCAGGGTGGCATTACAGGGACTTTGGGGGTGGGGGATGAAGGGAACGAGGTAGAGTTAGCAAACAGCAATTGCCAAGAACTGCTCTTTACCCACAGCAGGTTGGCAACAGTCGGCTATCAAGTTCCTGGCAATTAGCAGCTATAGCCTGATGCATGTGCTCCACCATCTCTTTAGCTGGCAAAGTCCCATTAACCACCTCACAGAGAAAGATGCTATCGATGGGCACCTCTCCACTGCACAGGAGGCACAGCATCCTTCTGACGTGCAGGTATTTTGCAGGTTCTCCTCTTGCAGCATAGGTAAGGTGGAAGACAGAGTACCTGGGTTTGCTCAGAGATCTCAGTAGCTGCTTCATGGGTGAGGATCATTAGGAATATTATTTATTAGTAAATTTATCATATGTTACGAAATAATATCCCTTTCCTTGCCTTTCAAGACCCAACATCTTCAATTAACATGTTCTTTTTTCTTTTACTGTAGCACACTGGAAAGGCACAAACTATTCACTAAGAGAAAGAAAAAAAAACCCCAAAACACAGCAAATTATATATGCAATCAATAAAGGAAATCAATTAATTCAATGAGACATAAGATATGAAATTAAGATGTGAGATGATGTAGCCACTGGTTATTATCAATAGTCTGTTCAGTCATTGTCTAGTCCTAGGATAGGATGTCACAGAATGCACAGTATATAATTTAGACACTTTACAGTCTGGATCATAAATGTATTGACTACACCAGCTAGAAGTCAGGTAGACAGATAATAAATCACTCTTGATCTAGCATATTTAGTTCATTGCTTTTGATGAACTCTGTGAATGGTTTCAGAACTCACGGGACTGCAGTATTTTACTGGGTATGAGCTGCATGTACACAATTTTTTTTCGGACAGCAATATGCATTCTTGCTGGTTTCTTCTTTTTTTTTTGCTTCACTATCAGTGAAGCCAGACTTGATGGTGTCATAGAAGGGGAGGGGGAAGGAGGAAGGAGTGCAGATGCTACAGTCAACTTTACGCTGATGATGATTTCCTTATCAGAAAGTCCGAGAAACTGCTTTGGTCGGTAGTAAAGTGGATGACCAAAGACAGCATGAAATTTGGATTACAACTGAATACACAAAAGGAAGTGGCAGCTGCAGTAGGGAAAGTAGCATTTCAGTTAGCTGAAGAACAGGGAGAGGAAAGAGAGCTTGCAAAAGTAGTTCTCCTGCTGGGATACTACGGACAGATCTAGTGGCAACGTGAAGACCTCGTGGAATATTCACCCCTTACAGAACTGAGCATTGGGTTGCTGTTTTCTTCCCAATCTCAGGAGGGGATTTGTTGTTTCAAGGAAGGGAAGATGACAATTTCTCTGTCTGTAATGCCCAGGAATGAAAGTCCTTCAGAAAAAAAAAAAAGCCATCAGCAATTGCAGAGCTACCTAGTGAGCCATGTTACTGACAAGTCAGTAACATTACTGAGTGTCCAAAGCTCGTGTGCAGGCCTCCGATGCTCACTGCTCCCTGCAGCCAGCCTATTCCCCTTTTCTGGATGCTCTCTCTGATGCATGACTCCCTCTTAGAGCAGCTCTTCAGCTATTCTTCTTCTGCTGTGATGGGCTATGTTGAGCTGAGGCTTCTCAGGATTGATGAAGCACATAACTTACCACCAAAGTCATATCTTTTTACTTTCCTGCTACTAAATAAACACACACGGCTGCACACTGTCATCACAGCAGAAACCTCAAGCTGCTGCCTCACTTTTAACTACCCACCAGGAGTGAGAGTCTGGCCAGAGCTATCTGGAGCTCAGTGTAGTCTTGGCTGTCCCACGAGTTCAAAGATAATTTATGTATGTCCACTATTTTAAGAAGTAATAAAACCCTGCCTTTATTTGATATTTTTTAAACAAAATCATAAGGATGATATACTGTAGATTTTCCTCCCTTCCAGTGGAAGATTTGATTCTGATGGAAAAGAAAGAAAAAAGGGAAGAAAAGCAAGGAAAATGAGCAAAAATGAGTCTGCTCACACCTTTTCAGAGCACCTTCTGTGAAACAAGCTCTACTGCCCATGTCTCCTTGTCTCAGAATGATTATTTAGCATATTTCAGCCCAACCTGGTCCATTGGGAATGTAATTTTGTCTACCCATGCAGACACAAACTCCTCCTACAGCCTCAAATCAGTGTCTGGCCCTGCCTTTCCCTACTGGCCGCTGACGGCGTGACTCAAGGAAGAAGATATTCTCTGTTATTTTGGCAAAGCTTTCAATTCCACTCACATACTATTTTAGCATCTCTGGGAACCATTTTATTTGTTGGAAAGCTCATCGTTTGAAGTAGAGGATAATCAGTTTAAAAAGAAGGGATGCAGACAGATGCCAAACTATGCATGGAGAGTCAGAAATATCTATTAGACCAGGTAACTAAAAAATGAAATGCTGAAACATCCTCTTTCTATTACAGTCAAGCTACCATAAAAATGGGGAAAAAAGTAGGACAAGTGGCAATTAATGCAACTCCTGCTGTATTAGAGACTGACATTAATCAGGAACAAGAAGAAACAATGGGTTTTTAAACACCCACTGCTATCTCACAGAATGGTAGTTAATATAGAAAATATACAGCAGGGTGATTTGTTTCTGCTTTTCTCCTTCAACACTTTGCACCATTTCCTTTTCCATTATAAAAAACATTTTCACTGCAAACATCTGGGTTTTGGCCCTAGGTAAGACAGTTATAGCAGAATTTTACAACATGATTCTAAGAAGAGCTGGCAATTGATATTAATTGAATAGGGGTTTTTTGCCTTTTTTTTTTTTTCCTTTTCCCTTGAATAATATTTTAATGGGCAGAGTATATTACTGAATAAAAACAACTGATCAGTCATTTAATAATTTGGCAAGCTGCAGCACAGGTAACAGAAGGTATCAGAAAAAAACCTCCAACTGATCCAAATAAGTCATAAAAGCCAGACCAAAAAGCTACTCACAAAATACGTGGTCATCCTAGAAGCCTGTACGCTATACAGCTTCTTGCTCCTTGCAAACCACCCACCCCAGTGATGTTGCAGCAGCTACAACGCCATCAATGGAGGTGTCAGAGGAAAGTCAGAGAGAGGGGCTGATAGCACACAGTGAGGAAGATAGAGCTTCACCAGCTGAACAGGTCGAAAAGGCACAGATGACCACTTCCAGTAAAACACACAGAGAAACTAGAGATGAAGTTAACTTAGTTGTGCTTGTGTATGACCACATGAGCAAAAAGAAGTAAATAGAGAAGAAAGTACATGCAGTGGTGTGAAATCCAATATTATACCTACACAGTAACAACTACAGGAGGTTCAGAAGGTTGTGGAATACAATAATCATGGACAAGCTCACAGATACACTGCAAGGTCCTATTCTGAATTAAACAGCTTAGGCACTGCTCTGAGAACAGCCATTAAAACCAAACAAACCCCCTCTTTGGACTCCTATCCTGACAATATTATTACATTTATTAGGTTCAGCATCAGTATTTTTGTTCTCCAATTCATGCATTAGAATGCCCTTTTTCACACAGAGGTACGTTCACCTTCACACTGCCTCATTTTTTGAATATTTTCCTGAAGAAAAATAAAATAAACAGAAATTAAAAGAAATGCATGTGAGTACAGACGAGTTATTCTTGAACTCCTTTCAGTTTTTCTGGTATTCATGAAAGACACGGTGCTTTTAAAAAGACTCTCACAATTACAAGGAGTGAACAGTTAAGAGCTCACACAGTTGGTCTTTATCCACAGCTCTACCAGTGGGTTACTGAATGACCTTGCACACACCTTTCTGCCTCAGTTTCTCTGAGTGTAAAATAACTGCAATGACACTGCCTTCCTGAAATGCCTCATTGCCTCAGTACCTACTCATCAAAAACACTATTAGAAGAGCTGAGCATAATTATGATCAGTTTCTGAGCCGTCTGCTGTAAGCTGGTGAGGTGAATCAGCTGACTCAGTAATGAAAAAGTCAGTTTTCCTCCTCAAGGTGTTAGATGAAATTGTTATCTGAAAGACTCAGGACTTGACCTTCAAAGGAATTCAGCTCCCCTGAGTTCCAATTTCTGGCACTTTTTTAGATATTCAGAAATGACTGCATTTCCAAGCGAGCTTCTCCCACAACAGATCCCATCATTTGCAGAAAGGTTCTTCTGAAAGTCCCCAACTCCACTTAGCTGCTGGAAACAGGGACTTGGCGTGTTCCGGGAATCCCTCCATCCCTCGTTATCACCGGGGGGCAGATTTCAGCATCTAAACCTGTGTATTTTCACATGGAAAAAATATAGCATATGCCAAATTTCTCCACTCTTGTTCTAGAAATAGCCTGATCATGTGACAAAGGAGCATGGAGATTTCTTCTGTTCTCCTCCTCTATCAGTTTTAATCCTGACAGCAACTCTAGTTAGGGAAAGCAGTAACCACAAAGATTAATTCACACAAAAAGACACAATGACAATTTTAGGGCAAAATAGCTTTTTTTTTTTGTTATGCATAGCTTCTGCAGGGTCTTATTTTGGCAAGAAAAGGTTTTTATCCTGGAAGGCGAATGTAGTCTGAGGAAGGGGAGCAGCATTTAGCCCCGGTTTCAGTGTACAGGATGCGTGCATGCCCATGCAAGTGCGTAAATCTGATGCTGTCAGCAAAACTTGCTGTCTTCTGACAGACACCCTGTGCAGCCTTCAAAACTCCTACAGTCAATCCTCTCACCTGTCAGCCTGAAAGATAACTGGACTGGTCTTCCCTTCTTCCTTTTTCTCCATGAAAATCCTAGAAGAGGTACTGTTCTGTCATTTGGAAATATGAAGATTCTGGGATTCTCCAGCACAATCTCTCTCCGAGGGCTTATTTTAAACATTTTTATCTTCCAGCTCACTTAAAACTGTAACAAATAAAACTAAATGATGGTGTTAATTTTGTCTGCTGCTCCATGTATTGCTGCAGTCTTCAGTCTTCCGCTGCAGTCCACCCTCCAGCAGCACACGTAGCAGAGCTGTAGCAGTAGGGCCTTAGCTGACTTTACATGATGCCTCAGCTAATAACAATCTGTCAATTCATCTTCCTCCACTGTTCTCTACCACTTTCCACAGGGGGTAACAGAAAATCTTCCCAGAGCTTTTTTTTTTCCCTTTTTCTTTTTTTTTTTTTTTTCCCCTCCCCTGCATACGTACGTCTATGTAATTATCAAAGCATCACTTAATGTTCACTAAGACAGATCGCGTCACTGAACAATTCATTTTCTAACACTGCAGCCTGGTATGACTGGGCCTTTTGGCAGTAATTGAATCCAGTCTACTGCTGTCAAAACAGAGAATTTATGAATATTAAATTGATTGTAGCCAGCAAAGCTAAGTCTGAGAGATAGCAGGTTATGTCAAGGAATGAGAAGAAATTTAAAAACACAATAAAGATTAATTTAGAATCAAACCTGCAATGCTTCCACGGTGGACAATAAAAGCAAATAAAACTGTCATTCTTATATGACATAATCTATAGTACCACAAAGTGCATGAGCTTACAGACAGAAATAAGAGAAGCAAAACCGTACGCACACCCAAAATGTTAGCACAGATACATGATGCAACATAAGAATCAACACGGTGGTGTGTTGTCATAGCCCTAATGGGTTTTAGGTTAGGTAATCAGGGTTTATAAGGGAAGGTAATGTGGTTTATTAGATGAATTGATAAGCTTTCTAGCACGTATTTGTGAGGTCTTTGGACTTGCAACAATCACATTTCAAGTTTCTGTACAACCAAAAGGCAAAAACACGATACAAAGGAACTCCACCCAGCAAAGAAACAGGAAGAATTAATGGCCACAGACTGAAGGCAGAAAATAAGCTGTAGGGTGCGACTTTCTTTACAGCGAAGGCACTTAGGAGATGGAACAAAGGGTCAAAAGGAGGGGCATGTTCCACATCTCGCTGCTTTCAAATCACAACTAGCTGCCTGTCTGGAAGGAGCATTTTAACAGCATAGAAGTTACAGGAGCAAGAGTCACTGGGTAAAATCCTACAGCTTGTGATCTATAGAAAGTCACTCAGTGCCCTACCAGTCCCTCAGGGCCTCAGACTGCGTTAACCTCTGCATGTCCTGTCAGCCACCCAGGGCTTTGCAAGTCCAGACTCCATGCTGCAGTTCATGTGCTAAAAGGAGCTAATTAAGATGGCTCAGTTGGTTCAAAGAGGATACTCCAGCAATTTCTAATAAATCTCCTGTTATTCCTGTTGTCTGCAAAATTGTTTCCTCTTCAGCTTTCCCTAGTTCCTGGCTCTGATCATAGAATTAACAACCCCACTAGGGCACCATAAATGGCTGGTTTTGGATTCCTCAGAAATTCAGAACTGGTCTGACTCGATGACCTTCAGCATTGCTTCAACAGTTGTGGCCGAGAGTTTACCAAGGTAAACAACGCGAGCCCACACCTGCTCAAACCCCCAGCTTTTGACACTTGCTCTGCAGACGCTGGCCAAACTCCCTGCACATCACCGCAGGTCAAACCACAGGAATGGCATGCACGGACTAATAGCAGCAGATGGTCTTCTGACATAACGGTTCCCAAGGAGCCGATGGACTCAACAATGTAATCATCAGCAACACATTATGTTGGTTTCATGAGAAATTGTCCTCCAGGAATGTGAAGTTAACGCAGGATCAAGACCTCTCTTCAAAAGTTGGCCATTAACAGCTGGTCAATTATTCTACTTCTAAAGAAAACAAGTAATCATAACTGAACACAATTTATAGAAGCCACAAAGAAGCTTTCCCAACTGCCTCCAATTCATCCCTTATTTAAAACAGAAAAGTTGAAATAATATAAACAAAAAAGAGGTATGATCTGGAGGCACCCTCTTTCACACAGTAAACTGGATGTAATGATTCCCAACTTAGTGGATTTATGAAGATGGGTGCTAGAAAGACGAAAACACTGTTGGGATGAGGTGGTCTCACCACAGTTTGACTTTGACATTACTTGCTTTTTAGTCAGGACACACCCTGACGCCTAGCATCCAGATATCCAGCATCCAGATTTCCAGCCTAGCACTGTAGTCACATCTGCAAAGCTCTGCAGAAACCCAACAGACCTACAAAGCTCTCTACTTCAGAGTTGTAACTTTAAAATTTCTTTTTTTTTTTTTTTTTAAATACAAGCACCAACCCATCTGCTAGTAAAGGAAGCCATAGGTTTTATTGGGAAGATTTTCAATAAGGACATGCTTCTCGGGACAAGATTGATTCCAAAGACAAGATACAGGAATAGGGGCAAACGAGGGAAAACTTTTCAGAACTATACTGCATTGACTACCTGCCTGAAAACATCTATGGATTCAGAGAGGCTCAGGTCAATTCCAAGGGCAAAAGTCACTATTTTAGAACAATGAAAATAGCAGAGGCTTTCTGCAAACCTCTGTTGACTTTGCTAAGAACACAAACTTAAAAAAAAAAAAAGGTAGAAATCTATCCATACATTTGTATGCATGCTGTATTCAGGAAAAAAATTACCTGAGCCATGACCTCTTATCATAGCTGATCTTATTATATTCTTTTCGGATGGTATCGAGTGGTTCTATCATTATTAATAAGACATGTTGATATGACATTAATAAGACAAGCTAAGTTCTCCCCCACAGCCTGACAGAATACAGAGTAGCTGGATAGGCTTACGCTCTTCTAAAATTGATGGACTTTTCTTATTACCCAAGTCTTCCACCTGCCAACAGCTCTCCCTCCTCATCTAAAAGGCCCGGAGAGAAGCAGGACAGCATGGATGGAGGATGGCATAAAATGTTCTACAAACTTATCTTTACCCTCCTTGTCCTCTCTTCCCTTCCACCCACTGTCAAACATCAGGACGAGGCAGTGGCAAGGGACTCCGTATCCCACAGAAGAGCTTTGTAACACTCTCCCCTTCAGCACACCCTCTCTCTACCACACATACGGCTGACTTGACTGAAGAAGTTGCCAGGGAACCCAGTCATGATGGAAAAGCAAATGTATTCAGGGGGGATGATGCTTTCTCAAGGAAGGACCAAAATAGTATTAACACTAGGGATACTTCCACCATCTTACAGAAATGAATCTTAAAGGGTTTCGCAAACAAACAGCCTGCACCATCTCCCTTGGTTTAAGTACTGTTAACTTGCAAGGTCAAGCCTCACAGTGTTATCACAGAAATTAAAAAGCTACAAAAACGGTCAATAAACTCTCTCCCGTGCAGAGGACCGTGATCTTTCTTTTCCTGGTCCTGTCTTGGGGTGAACCTCAGACATTCACAGACTTTCATTAAAAAAAAAGCACTCTGCTTCCAAAAGTCTAATAGTCCATGTTCACTTGTGAGGGGTGGGACATAGGGACTCAAAGCCCTTTCCTCCTGGTCTCTTATGTGCCCATTGGATATCCAGCTACTTGTGTGGGTACAAGCAAATGTGTCCTATAGCTTCTCAACAAAAAAAAACCCCAACATTTGAGACTTACTGATGAAAGCCTCCTCAAGAGTTATATAATCCTGTGGAAAGATTCATCAGCCTTTGTTATCTGGTACAAGGGTGAAACAAACCCCTTTTCCATTGAACAGTGCTCTCTAACCTGCACGCCAGCTGGCTGTCATCCACTGCACAGCTAAAATAGGCAGACACAGGGTAGGGAGCTCGGCAAGTTGGCTTTGCAGCTGCAGGAAAGAGCTGCTTCCTTGGCTTGGTGGAGAGGATGAACAGGAGAGCAATGGGAAAGGTCACCTTTTTTCAGGGGGAGGAAAAAAACCCCAACCCAATAAACAACCCCAAAAGAGGGTAGTCTTCCCTCATCTTCAAACTCTGTTTCTCCTCTACTCACATACTCCACAAATTTACAGTTACTGCAATTTGGCCCTAGCGTGCTGGCACTGTCCCACCCTGCAGCAAGGACCTTACCATCTCTTGTGCCCTTCCAAAGTGATTATATCAGATAGCAATACAGCTATAAACTGGGTAAAATCTTGGTCCTACCTAAGTGAAGCTTCTGCCTTAAATGAAGGCTACATTTCATTCCTGTTTAACTGATTCCTATCCTGTCCTTGCTTACATGTATCCCAAAGGTACAGGCTCACTTAAGATGAGTTATAAATTTTATTAGCTCTACCACATTCCTTCTGCACAGAATAGGCCACGTACCTGCTAAAAATGAACAAGTACCTACAGTAGCGCTGCGTGAATCAATGCCCCCCACCAAAAGACAGAGAAGATCTAATTCCTCTTAAACCTCTTACTCCACATAAGGCAGTGGCATATCACACATAAAGCTCAACCATCAATACTTAATTTAGGAATTTTACCTCTTTACAGCCATGATTCAGTTTTGAGAGACCCTAAATGCTGTGATGGAATGCAGGCGTGCCCATGGACAAGGAGATGTATCCAAGACTCTCTTCTGTTCAGCAGTTACGCACTTCGCGCAGGTTCACGTGCATGTGTAGTCACCAACAACAGAGAGAGACGTTTTCACAGAAATGTTTTAAGGAAGCTTGTGGAAACTAGCTTTAAGGAACTAGTGGAAAGGTGCAGCTGAAAACTTGGTTTTGGATCCTGTAACGCTCATCACAGAATCACAGAATTATTGAGGCTCAAAAAGACATCTGAGATCATTGAGTCCAGCTTATGACCTAACACCACGACATCAGCTATATCATGCCACTAAGTGCAGCATCCAACCTCTTCTTAAACACCTCCAGGGATGGCGACTCTACCACCTCCCTGGGCAGTCCATTCCAGTGTCTAATCACCCTTTCCATGAGGAGTGCTTCCTAATACCCAACCTAACCCTCCCCTGGTGCAGCTTCAGG